>JAHPZR010003420.1:22500-56629 GCA_019787425.1 Platygyra sinensis | reverse complement strand
TCGCTGTTGTTTATGTGTTAATTCCTCTTTCATGGCGAAGAATTTCAATCCTTTGATCGTCTTCAGTGACACGAACTCACAAACTTAAGCTTTGTCACGTCAACGTGCCGGCAAGGCAGGTACAACAGTCGGACCGCTTGTCGGGTAAGCCCAGACGAAAGTAGAACTCTCTTTAGGTCATTTTGAAGGGCTACTTCACTTAAAGCGACGTCAAATGTGGTTTATCTAGTGCCAGATCTCCATACAGCTCCATCACGTGCCTGTGCCCAGTCCCCTTACTGTTATCACGTTCGCCACAATCTTCTCCGACCGCCATGATGGATAGTATATTATTTGTGACAATCCCTCTTCATTTCACGCTCGTTAAATAATAAATGGGGACATACGACTGCGGCTGAGCATGTTGGAAGTGCAAAAACATGGGATTAGGGAAGAGAAAGTGCAGAGACCTTCGGATGGCAAGTGCAAAAGGGAGGGACGCGGCTGATACGAACCAAAGGATTCTTTCGCAAACTGAGCAGAAATGAGATGCTCTTATTCGAGCTTATACCGTACTCCCGTTGTAAGAGACTGGCCTGGATAGTTTGGTAATAGCGTCAAACCTTCGACGGTAATATCGAGTTTATTTATCTAGTAGAATTGCGTCTTGCTACGTTTTTGCCTGATAAAACAAGCGCTCGAACATCAACAGTAATCCTCGGCAGTTGTGAATTTAGTACAAGTCTCTTCACGGTCAAATGAATTTATTGAGTTATTTTTTGTAAAAAAATACCTCTTAGTCGGCGCGTCAAGTATGTTGTGTACGGGTCAATGGATCAGTGAGTGAGTGATTGAGTGAGTGAGTGAGAGATGTATGTATGTCACACCAATCAGATCGGGTCTACTATAAACAGCCAATCAAATTTCTTGTTTTAAAGGTAAATGGTGTATGAGAAGATTTGATCCCGATACAGTTCAGAACGGCCATATTTATTCTTCTATAAAACAGGAGGAAGTATTCATATATTGGGTTTACTTCGGCATTTTCGGTGGGTTAGGTTGAGGATTTTAGTTTTGGACGAGATGAGCCTTGAGGTTTGAAACAGTGCGTGAGCTAGTTGTATGCAAATGAACGAGATGATATTTTTAGTTACAAAGGTAACTTGATATTTTTGTTTTTCGCAAGGAGTAAATTCAATTAGACGTCACGCATCGTTGCTTCTAGTTCTTAGGAAGTGTTTTAGGGGAGACGAGACTATTTTGATTTTAAATAGTTCGAACGTTTACAATAAGTACAGGTAACGATTGTTTTGTTCTTGAGATATTTTTATTTTTCACTTACAAACGGTAATTTGACACTTTTGCTTTTCACAAGGGAGTAAATTCAATTAGAGCTAACAAATCGTCAGCACCTGTTCCCACGAGATGCTTGCTATTTTTAGTTACAAACGGTAACTTGACACTTTTGTTTTTCGTGTCGGAGAAAATCGGTCGCACGTGATGTTTGCTACTTTTAGTTATAAATGGTAACTTGACACTTCTATTTTTGATATGGGAATAAAATCAATTGGAACTTACAAATTGTCGGCTATTGTTTCCAGGATATTACACAAAAAAGAAGCTTTCATTCATAAACTGTTTTTACGTCTCTGCAGTAGCAGTTTATAGCTTTATTTTATTACATTCATTTCAGTTCGATATTTTTTTGAAGACTGTGGGGCGTCAAGTTAAAGTGCAAAATCAGACTGTCAATGTATCAGAAAGTTTTTTTTTTCTCTTTCTTTCTATTTTCGGTGAAGTAGTGTTGTTTTGTAAAAAGAATAAACTTACGACTCGTATAAAATGCGAAAAGTTCTCTAAACGACTTGAGTATTTTGGAGCAAAAATTCCTCTTGGGCTTGACAGGGCTATGAGATCGGTGGGTGATGGGGAGTTATGCATGTGCGCATTTCACACCAATCTCAGTGTGGGTTGTATCAAAGAACGAATCAAATTGACTGTTAGAAAATAAGATAAGGAGACGTGTCAGGTTACTGTAGTTTGTTTAGTAAAACATTTTACATGTCATCGATTTAATTCTGCTATCTGTGAAACCTTTCAGTTTACAAAAAAAAAATAACTCTTGCACGCGTTGCGTGCCTATGTTTATCATATGGTGGAAAATAACAACGGTAAGAGATTTTTCCTTTGTTACTATGTATGAGTTTAATTTTTGAAAGCTGTGTATCAAAATCAAATTATTTTGCAATGAAGTAACCTTAGTTAAACTTACTTCGTTCGCGCGCTGGGAAAAATACAGTTCTTTCCAGAAACGAATTTTTTAATTTGATCAAGCCTACTATGGATCAAATGAATTCACTCGCAAAACAAAATATTTACAAAAGTGGAAGATGGTGCGAACCCTTAATTTGAAGTATTTCTGTGCAGTCGAGTGAAAATATTTGTATTTGCGGCGAATTGTAGGGGACATTTTTCTATTTTTGTGTGACTTAGTTAAAGATTCGAAGAAAAGAACAAACGCAAGGTTAATCTTTGCTGTCTGTCGTAAACGTCGTGCTTAAACGCTCCATTGTCTATCTTGGCAACATGGCAGTTTAAAAAATATATTTATACCTTGTTCTATTCGGCAGAAATTGATGATTCAAATGGTCAAATACATTTAATTCACAGGTACATCAGAGCCGGGGCATCAGACTCTTAGTCTTTTGGCACGTGATATGTGGCAAGTAGAGCGTCATGGAGCCCGTGATTAAATTTTTATTACGTTGATCATTGACTTTTGCAGGTTTGGTGGCTCCTAAAAGAGCCGTTTTTAGCGACCTACAGTGCAATGTCGAATCAGCATTCGACGGAGCAGGGCGCGGTGGCTCCTAAAAGAGCCCTTTACTTAAAATTTGGTAGCAGCGCCTTGTGCCTCCACCACAGCTGGGATTGCCTTATACAAAACGTGATCAATGCACTTTGCGCATTTCGGCGGGGTTACTTTCCGTTCCCAGAACTTCTTGATGCCATCTACATGTACAAGTTCTTGTTTGGTGCGTGGCTTCACTTTTGACTCTAAGTAGAACTTCAGTTCGTGCCACATATCTTCAATTGGATTTAGGTCTGGGCTTTCCGGAGGGGTGGGCCACCAGTTGATATTGTTTTCCTCGAAGAAGGCCTTGGCTCGTCTGGAGGTATGCTTCGGGTCGTTATCCTGCATGAACCGGTGAACAGGAAGCTTCTCTCTAATGAATGGAAGGAGCGTAGTCTCCAGGATGTTACAATAGAGATCGGCATCCATGATGCCATCAAAGATGCAAATCTTTGTGGCACCATGTCTACTAACCCCCGCCCACACATGAACCTTCAATGGATGCTTTGGCCTCGGCTTTCGCTTTGTCGGCTCATCGATCTTCCGGTAGCAAGTTCGTCGGTACTGCTCGAGAGACACAGAACACTCATCGCTGAAGATCACATTTTGAAAAGTGTCGCCACTTTCCAAAACGTGCCGTGCAAATTCCAGCCTCTTCACCTTGTTGGCGTCTCGGATGAGCTGACAGTATGCGGTTCGCTGTAACGTCCAGCCTTGTTCCTTGCGAGATCGTCGCACCGTGGATGAGCTCACAGTAATGCCACGCTTTTCCAGCTTCTTTTGTATCTGGCCACTCGTCATTTCGTCGTTCTTGCGCATTTGTTGGTCTATAAAAGCTTTTGCTTCTGTAGACAACTTTGACGGTCTTCCTGAGCGCGGTAAATTGGCCAGAGTGCCGGTGGTCTGTAGCTTCTGTACGATGCGCGCCACACTAGGAAAGCTGACGCTTAAACCTTCACGTTTTAAGACCTTAAATATCCCAGCTGGGTGGAGGCCTTCTTTTTGGAGAAGCTCAATTCGAGTTCTCGTGTACATTGACACTTTAGGCATGGTTAACTGTGATAGCTTGAAAGCCGAACTGACTAAAACACACAACTTTTCACTATGGTAACGTATAAACAATGCCAAGGTTGCGCAGGGCCTGGGTTCATTATGGCCGCACCGCGAGTTTTACCGCGAGTTGCATTTCTTGTTCAAAGAAAACAGGTTGGCAAACAAACCATTTGAGCTTGCAAGCTTTAAGACTAACAAACAAAGTGATAACAGCTTTCTATGGACATAAGCAAGGTAAGTTTTTGATTATTATCACTCACGACGGTATTAAGGTTTCCATCGCTCACATTCTTGTTTTGCTCTGGCTTTATCATTCATCTTTCAACTGGAAATCGACGGCAAACTTAACGGACAGAGAAAATTTTCGCGAGAAATTTCGAAGGAAAATTCGAGTAGAACGAATTTGCGCTCGAAAAAGCGGGCCAAATTATCGGTAGACACGAACTACCGCCCGAAAATTCGCGTTGACTACAACAATGGGCAACGGGAAAATGCGTCGAATTTTCTTCGAACTTTCGCGGCGAACAAGACTTCGCCATTTTTCGTCGAAAAGCCCAGAAATTCACGAATTTCGTCGAATTACCCTCTCATTACTTTTGCACAATACTGTACTAAAACAATTATTCTTCTCAATCTCGGTGAATAGTGGCAGAATATTTACCTCGATTTCAAAGAATAATTGTTAATTATGCTTAACGTTTATGCTTCTTTTGGACCGTTTCTTGGAGACGGATGGAGGAAGGCAGAAAAAGATTAAAGATTTGATTGTTGACAGAAAGATTCCCGACATTGGGTGCGTCGGAGTAACGGGACAGTGGGATAATCGGGTTTAACCAACAGTATGAGAAAAAATGCAACTTGTGATAATCGTTTTTGACATAAATTGATATTTTTCCCACACGGAATAGAGAACTGGGTTTCGCCGAAGAATGTAAAGGCTCGTGGGTAGTGCGTTTATGAAAAGAGAGGGTTCAGAGAAAAACTTGTGACATTCTACGGTCAACCTTGCCACTTGCACTTTCGCATGAGGTTTATATTTATTATGTAAGTAGCGCAATCTGGTGCAATTCATTTCTTCGTTTATATATTAACCATGAAAATCTCAAGACGGTGCCACTGTATTTGGTCGGGGCCCAGAGGAGGTTGGACACGCGCCGAACTGCATTATGGTAGAGGCAATTAACCAATCAGGAGCGCGTATTTTCTTGGGAGTCAATTTGGAAGAAATCGTCGCTCGAGGGATGAAGAGGATTTCTTTGCGTGTTTTCTCGGCATTAACGAGTTTGGTGATCTAATTGCTTAAAGGAAAAGAAAGGTAAGGATCTAAAGTTTTAGTGTGTCGCTTTTTTCGGCCAACTTGTCGAACTTTCTTGCCACTATTGGGATTCAACTGTAGGCGAGTCAAAAATGGCGGATCGTGGTCACAATTTATGGTGTGCATAATCAACCATTTCTTGCTCCGAAACAATGGAGTTTTCAACCAAGAAAAATGTATCATCGTATTCTAGAATAGTTATAGTTTTTTTCTAATACGTCGCACCCCATCGCACCCCTTACCGTTTTCTCGTTATATTCGTCTAAAGTTTCACATTTTTTGGCGGTAACTAAGACAACGCTGTCACCAAACACGAAGGGAAACCTAGTTGTTTTCATCTTATTTGCATCCGTATTAATTCGATTTATTTTTTGCCGTTGTAATGTTACATTAATGTTATTAGTTTTACGTCTGGTGCTTAATAGATTGCTGTATTTTTACAGATTAAGTGTTATTTATCGAGGCTATAAAACTCCTTGAATTATTTATATTCAGGGTCAATAGGCTCTTTGTAATTTATATTGCATCATTTATCTGGGCATAGTTCATTATTTCTTTGTAATTGTTGTTCTCAGCAGAGATCAGAATAGACACAAATATTGATTTCCTGGTGGATATTAATAACTGGTGTTATAACCAGGAGCTGTGTAATGAAAACAGAGAGTCATCTTCATATGCTGTCTCTACAATGTGGTGGCTTTGAGTATGCTTGATGAATCTGCCTTTATGAGGAAAAAAAAGGTTCACATATTAATTTTTTACTTTCATGTTTTGGAAATCTTTTCTTGAAAATGTTGTAATTTTAGCACATAGTTGTGTTATCATGTATTTCTTGACTGCCAGGTTTAGGCTGCAATATAATGTTGATAGTAAAGTTCAATAAAAAAAATATACTTTTGTTTCTGTAATGTACAGCTTTTTGTTTGTTGTCATCTGTTTTGCCTATGTGCAAATGTTATGTACCTAGTGTGGTGTTTTGGGAGATAAATAACCCACTACGACACCATGTAAAGCAACTAACATAGTTTAATGGCCAATACTGAAATACACACTTCTTGGACAAAGCACATGGTAAAACCACATGATGCAGGAGAACCAGTCAATATACATAACACCTATCTCATTTTGGTACAAGGCCTGGTTGTACAGAATTACCGAATGATTATAAACAGTTATTGGATGAGGTTTTTGTGATATCTGGAGTAATCAAGGTCGAGGTAAGGCTTATCAGCCAAAGCCAAACGCTGAGGCTGATAACCATTACTCGACCAACATTATTCTGGATATCACAAAAACCGAATCGAATAATTGTTTTATTGTACATGAAACGAAAAAAATGGAAGTGTGTTTTTGCTTCTTCAATGACGGAAGCAACACAAAGTGGCAAACTTGACATGATTACCCGTGACCTTGTCGAGTGTCCTTGACATGATTAATTATTGTATAATCTGCAGTTATGATGTCATGGGCACTGATTTTGAAAATTCACTGTATGCTCGCACCAATCAGAAAAGAGTTAGAGATTCGATTTACAATAATTGATGTTAGTATTCACTAGCAATAACTTAATTAGCCCCAGGCCCTCTGAACTGACTCCAGATCAGTTGTTTGTTGACATCAGCTCCCATCTGATCGTTTCTCATTTGCTCATCCTAGTTGTTTGATTCAACCTCCCTCCTTCCCCCCCTCCCCCCTGATTGGGTCTCTCCTTGATCCTTGAGTCCCCAGACTCCCTCTCTTGTTTATAAAGATGCTCAAACTGATACACTGGCTCTTGGTCTCTTGTGTTGAGATGCTCACGAGGGGGCATCAGGGGATAATTTTCTGCAAGTACAACTCAATTTTTTCAAAGGCAAGATAGCTAATCCCTAAAATAATAGTCAACTCAAGGGTTTATTTTTTCAGATACTGTGTAAATCTTAAAACCTTTTATCCTTGTTATGGTAAGTATGGATTTATGGACTTGGAAATTTCTCAGCAAATTTTTATTTGATACCTTATTCTCTCCAAGGACAGACCAGGATTTTCATTTAAAATAGAAGTGACCATTTTAGGACTTTGAAGTGGTATGGCTGCCTAGTCTCAATTTTTAATACAATATTATCTCATTTTTTTAGTGACTGAAAGATGTATAATTTCAGTGTACTGATAATTGAGTGCATGTGGTGATACACTAATAACCAACAACATACATTCCTTGTGACAAATCATAGTACTCTCATCACTGGGAAAATGTCTTCTGCTCATAAATAACAAGGATTACACTTTTGGGATGCCTGCATGTCCTAGCTAGAGTGCTTTCTAAGTTTGTTCATCAAATTGGACTTCCTCTTTCTCACATAATTTGTCAATTAACTAGCTATATGAAATAGGAAATTTTGTGTACATATGCAAAAACAATATTCATTGTCACAAAAGTAGAAATCATTCGTAACAGCTAGATGTAAGGACAGGGTTCTCAATTAATTAATGAGCTCTTTTAAATCTGATGTCCTGGGTTACAGATATTTTTGCTGAGTACTCCAGATTATACCAGTACGACAGAAGGGGTACACAGACCATTTTTCGGTAGAACAGTAAGGCACTGTACTATATTCTCAGGCTATGGTACATATACGACATGTGTTGACACAGTATACAAAAATTCCGACAAATGTTCCGAGTAAATAAACTATAGCTCTTTAGTTCCCTGTAAACGAATTAAGTACAATTTTCAAGGCATAAGCAAAAATGTAAACAATAACACGCGGCCAAAAGAACTCGCATTCAAGCTTTCGTTTGCTCATATTATAGGCCGAGAAACGTAAAGCTGCATTTCTCGGGAAGCACAATCATTCGCGTATCGATAAACGTTAAAAAGGTGGCAGGATATATCGAGGAAATGGCTGCATATATCCATCTGCGTGTGTAGGATTGTCAGATCGATCACGCGTGGACTCGACTCTGGGACTCGATCACGCGTAAAAACATTCACGTTTTTATAGTCTTCGCCGATCATCATGTGTTTGTAAGGTAATCCGAACACTTTTGTAGCAGAATAACATTCAACGTTGAGCATTAACATCGAAAAGAAGAAAGAAATTCCGATTTTAACGGATCTTCGGTAGGCTCCCAGAGCTCCGAACAGCACGAGCGATCGTGTCAACTGAAGCATATTGAAATATTGACCCATAATGCAGCTCGGCGCGTGGCCAACCTCCTCTGGTCGGGGCCGATACACGGTCCTTATTTTTCTTAAGGGTTCTTGGGGTTTAAGTATCCGCCGCTGGAGCATATATAAACAATAGTCACCATTTGGCGCGAAAATATGCTCGGATATCGACATTTCTCTCCGGACATTATCTGTTCCGAGAAGCGAACAGTTTTCCGAGAGCGTTACTCGAGGAAAACTGTGAGCTTTGAGGAACAGATAATGTCCAAGGGAAAATATCCGAGCATTTTGTGTTTATTATCCTTCAAATATTTCTCCGCACACGCGTAGTTTTGAAAATTTGTCCCCAGACATTGTCTGTTCCGACATCTGTTCACGGTAATGACACGTAAACCCTAAGAACCTCTTGTATACCTTTGCATACGGGAGCTGCTTGCAGTCCCAGCGGCAGTCAAAACTAAACTGTCCTCATAATAATACGATAATGACACGATAATAGCCATTTTCATCGCAGCTAACAAAATAAAGACCTTGCTAAAGTTCCTTTGGTCTCTTCTAATAGTTAACTTGAGAATTCCGAGTTCAATTGGAAGAGAAATAGCATATTTTGTTCAAAATAACACAACCATTTTAATACCCGTGGCGACACTCGACGATCTACAAGCGAGTTGTCATGCTGGACGTCGGCGAACCATTTTGGCACCAAATTAAGTGTCTATATCGCCAACAGGGTTTTATAGTTATAGTAGCTCTATACTGCGTAAAAAGGTATTCTAAGAAAAAAATTGGATTCTGAGATTTTAACGCCCTAATATATCGCCTTAAAGTTCCCTCTTCAGCCACGCCCAATGAAGTTGACCGTGAGTCAGTGCAGAAAAGAGCCTGGGTTTCTGAATGGGTCGTGACGTCAAGTCAGGAATCACGAGATCCTTCTAGTTTAGGTAATTGTTGTTTCAGTAGTGGTGAGGAGTTTTCCTCGCCAAAAAACAAACAAATCGAAGTTTGCGAAGCAATGCGGTCGTCAAGCAAGCAAAATAAAAGCATAAAGCTTCGAGATATTCCTGAAGTGACGTCATTCGTCACCAATCTAACATTACGCGGTCATCTTCATTGGGCGTGGCTGAAGAGGGAACTTTAAGGCGGTATATTAGGGCGTTAAAATCTCAGAATCCAATTTTTTTCTTAGAATACCTTTTTACGCAGTATAGAGCTACTATAACTATAAAAACCCTGTTGGCGATATAGACACTATAAAAGCTTGGAGGCAATGAAGTGTTTCATATTTTTCACTTTTCACATTCGATACTTTTTGGAATTGTAAATCCTTTTTGTGAATAGTTAGTGCCATCTCAACTGAGGAGAAGTTACCTGATTTCAATGCCTCTATCGTTAACTTATATTGACGTCAGGACAGTCAAGTTCTTCCAGCTTACTGAGTGTTACGGCCAAACAGCACAGCTTTGTGAGCTACATGCCAATGGTGATCCGGCTCGAAGGACCAAATGTTGTAATCGATTTTACAACGTTAAAATACGGTAAAACGGAACGGCAAAGTAGTTGACTGTTCCAAACTTTAATCTTGGACGATTCGGACGATTACAGTCATCTATACACGACACGATTTCTTGTTACGATTCCGACTACTCTTACAAGTGTGTCAAAGTGTGCCGTCTCGAATGACAACTAATATATAACTAAGCGAGTAACGCAACATGCAACAAAAATATCTCTTCAACACTGAGTCCTGTTTGGTTTATTCAAATTTCCCGTGCCAGCTGTATCAAGGTTATAGTCTGGTGCTAACAATTAGTGTACATTCAATGCTAGCGACTTAAACAGACTAATATAGTTCTTATCTTATACTATCTTTAATGTACAACCAGCGTTCAATTCCAAATAAGCATACAGAAAATTAGCCGCCGTCGTTCGCGTTCTCCGAAATACGCAGAACTTACTGTAGTCATTTCTAAGCAGTTTTTGGATGAGGTTTTCGTGATATCCAGAACTATCAAGGTCAAGGTAAGGGTTAGATCTGAATCATTCTGGATATCACAAAGACCGAGTCTAATAATTGTTTCATTATGCATTGAACGAAAAAAGTCCTGTTTTGGCTTCTTCACTGACGGCAAAGCAACAGAAAGCTCGCGGCCTTGACATGATTACCCTTAGAAATCACTCACCACGGTCGCACATTGCAAGATTATCCGTGTACTTGAGTGTCCTTGATATGATTATTGCACAATCTACAGCTAGGTGACGTCACAGGTGCTGATTCCGAAAATTTACTGCACGCTTTCGCCCAATCAGACAAGAGATAGTGAGTTCAAAGTATAATAAACGTTGTTGTTGTGCGGAGGACAGCAAAGAAATGGAGAAAGATTTACAACGCACGTGCACAGCGATTGAGTACTCGGATGAATATCAGTATCTGGGCAACTGCGCGCCTACCCCTCCCCTAACCCAACATGCTATAATAAGTTAATAAGCTAGTGTTACTGTTGGGTTAGGGGAGGGGTAGGTGCGCAGTTTCCCAGATACTGATATTGATCCGACTACTCAGTTAAGTATGGAGGTCAAGCTTGCACGAAAAGCAAATTTTATGTTCTAAACAAAGTGTTTTAAGCGTAACTTTGCAAACGTGGCTTTCGACTTCTTTTCAGTTTTGCGGCCTTTTTTTTTGTAGCAGAGCTTCCTTCCCTGAGTCGACTGTAAATTTTTTTCGTGAACCTTTGTCGACGTAGACGAATTTTTATTAGTTTAAAAAGAGATGTTAATTGTGAACTGAGCAGACAAAGAGCCGAGGTGCAAGAGGTGAAAGATCGTGATGGTTTACTGCTTTGCTCCGGGTTGTGTAAACATTCAATTCGGAATCACATAATTGTAAATTCTATGGGTTTCCGAGTGAATTGAAGAAAGAGGAGCAGTACCAAAGCTTTATTCGATTACTAAAGTAAGGTTAACTTATAGTTTTTCTTAGATCTTCGATCTGTTATCAATTGAGGGTGTTTTGGTGACCCTTTTTCTGTGGTTTCTTTCAGTCACTAGTATCTCAAAGTATTCGCGATAGTCTCAAAAAATATACCTACATTAATTCTAGTAATATATCAAAAACGAGTGCGAGTGTTTCATCAGGGGTTCCAAACACCGAGAAACAGATGAAAGCACGAGGCCGCAGGCCGAGTGCTTTTATTGTTTCGAGGTGTTTGGAACCCCTGATGAAACACGAAGCACGAGTTTTTGGTATAGCTTCTTAAACGAGTTGCCGACTATTATTGTTTGTAAACAATAGCTATAGAAAATGATAAAATGGTTTCGTTGGAATGTGCCATTTGGGAGTTAGCCAACTTATTATAGTTTAAAAAATTCAGTTTTCTGTGCGAGATTGATGAGTCAAGTTCAAGGTTTCGGATTCCCAAAACTTTTGACAAGGAAGAGGCGTGTGTTATCAATTCTACTCTGGATTCTACGGTTTGCAAGAACAAATAACGTTACAGAGGTGAAGACATTGATTTGGATGTGCAAGAGTTGACTGAAAGCCATTGAAAACAAGAATGCCAAAAGTCTAAACTACTGGCTATGCACGCTCGTGCAGGAGGTTGCAAATAGTCGGTGGACGATGTCTCTTTCGGACGCTTTACAATATTGTCTGCGGGTAAAACGTTTCTGGTGGAGAAAAATGGCGAAGGCGCATTGGTCTTTGCATTTTTGTAACTCGAGCCACATTGTTTGAAGGAAATAAAATTTTGTTGTTTGCTTGAGATGTCATTTACTTCAAATTAATTTATTGATGTCACATGATTTTCCGAGAAACAGTGGACATTTGCATATTGTATCCAAATCTCTAAAGATTTGGATACAATATCCAAATCTTTAAAGATTTTCATCCAGTTTTTCATTGGATATCCAAACACATGCACGTGATGTGGTATACATGCAGTGATTTGTAGTTAACTTGATGAATTACTAATGAGTTTGAGAAGTGAACAGGGAAATCCTAGCTGTGATCAGTCGGAGCGTCGACTCACATGATTTGCGTGAAAATTACAGTAGGCCCCTGCACGCTTTACCTTGGAAACTGTTTACAGTTCATTGGGAACGCCTGCTTTCTGAAAAGAGAGAAAAATCCTTGCCCATGACAGTTCGACGTGGAGGAATTTTATTTTATTGTAGTTCATCATTTGAAGGGGACATTGTTTCGTTGCTGATTTTGAATAAACAATATTAAAACACTTGTTTATAATCGCTTTAAATGTCTCATAGTTACTAACTAGTTACTAACTAGTTACTAACTAGTGCTACTTGGTGAGCTTATTTTGTTTATATAAACAAGAAAAGACAGGTAACCAGGGAATCACTCCAGAATATGCAGTTGTCACTTTCGAGATGGGCAAAATAGTGCCGCCCCAGAAATTTACAGGCCTAATCAGTGCTGACAAAGTTGTTTCCATCAGTAGGATTACCTCAATTGAGGAAGAACACAGAGCAGTGTACATGACGTAGTACAAGCCCTTAGGGCTAAAAAAGACAATGCACTCCCCTTGCAAGAAAAACCTTCAAGAAACCACATTATTCTTGACGCCCAACTTGATCTTGCAAAGAGGTAACTTGAGCAGCAGAGAAGAAACTGCACAGTACTGACAAATTAAAGAGATTTCCTATGGGAACAGAACTTTACAGCCGTACGTGTAGAATTATTAGCCTACCAGCTTCCAATGGTCTGCGCAGCAAATTGGCCTAGATAGCTTTATTTATATACTTAATACAACATTGGGTCGAGTGAATGACGTCGTCAGTCATCTTATTAGCATATTTTACACATTTTTCAAACTTAAATATCTCCGGCACGAATACAGATATTTGCGAACGGTAAACGGCGTTTTTCATTCTTTCATGGATTTCTCTGTGATCAAGAAACCATGATCTGAGAGAACACATCTCCCATACATAGGCAGCCTTGTTCTCAGGGTCTCTCATCTAACCTCCTCCCCCACCCTTCCCCACATGCATGATGCACTGTCTCCTGCACAGTCACTTTACAGTTTACAGTAATTATCTTGCCTTTGTACTCTTCTTTGTCTGTCGATCTGGTTTGTTAACCTTCAGTAGTTTTGTTTTCTGTTTCAGGCTTGGAACTGTACTATTTTGAATGGCTGTGCAATTTTTTTAAGGTAACCCGCCATTACACCTTTCATTGTGTTTAAGTCACAAAATAAAATTGCACTGTTCTTTAGCATGGCAGCAACCATCAATTGCATCTAAAAATCTTTTTACTACCCAAGAAGAAGAAACAGTGAAAATCAACTTTACTTGTGTAGCGTGAGGGCGCTTCGATGATCAATAAAACCCGCAATTCTACGCGAATAGTGCTTTCTTTATCGCCGTTGTAGTTAGCAACATAAACAGCAGAGGAAGAGTACCATAAATACTCGAAGGTAAATTTGGCCAAGAGAAAGAACAAAGAAAACCTGAAGAGTAGATTTTGGTGTGCTGTCTTTCAGATTGATAGCCAGCGCCGAGATCAATGGTAGCATCAACATCACAATTTTCGTTTACGTTCTAGCACAGCGGTTTAAGAGATTTGAAATTGCTTGAAGGATGGATGTTTTCGAAGGGGAAAATAACTGATAACGCAAACGGCTTACTAAAGCTTGCGGAAACAAAGTTTTACGGGTTGGGCATCGCGCCGCCATGTTTGTTTTAGTATCTCGCGCTCCTTGAAGTGCACGCTGGAGTCTCATGGAAACATTATTATTTTTAGCCGCCTTAAATGTCATCATCATCATCATCATCATCATTTTATTTATTAACATAAACCTACATTTTACAGTTAGACTGGCCCGCGGATAGCTATGCTAGTCTAGGCGGGCCAGTCGATCAATAATTACAAATTATTTGCAATGTAATATCCCTTTTCACATCCCTTTTCACTGTTAGCTTTTCTTATTTGAATTAAAGCTTAATCCAGCATGTATCTGAGGCAATTTCGTGCGGTAATTTTGTAGTTTCTGAAGACCTTTTTCACCGAGTTTAAATAAAGATCTACTACTACGACTAGATTTAGCCCGAAATTGAATCGCAGTCACGTTGGGTTACATTGTGATGCAAATGAGAAAGGCTAAACATTAAAAGGCTTTATTCAAAAAAGGAACTAAAAGAGCCGATTTAGGACCCGTCCAAGCTATACCTAAACGTTTACAAAAAGCTCCGTTTTCGTGGTGGATTACTGTAGACGGTAAGCCTAACCGTAGCCTGAATAAAGCTGCGTTTTCAAATTTCTCCAGTTTGAAGAGGGTATTCGTAAAGTTCCGTTTACGTGACAGATTAGTGTGGACGGTAGGTCTAACCGTAGAAATAAAGCTGCGTTTTCAAATCTCTCCAGTTTGAAGAGGGTATTCGCAAAGTTCCGTTTTCGTGACGGATTAGTGTGGATAGTAGGTCTAAACCTAGAAATAAAGCTTCGTTTTGGTGACGGATTAGTGTGGACAGTAAGTCTAACCGTAGAAATAAAGCTACGTTTTGGTGCCGGATTAGTGTGGACAGTAGGTCTAACCGTAGAAATAAAGCTTCGTTTTGGTGCCGGATTAGTGTGGACGGTAGGTCTAACCGTAGAAATAAAGCTTCGTTTTGGTGACGGATTAGTGTGGACAGTAAGTCTAACCGTAGAAATAAAGCTACGTTTTGGTGCCGGATTAGTGTGGACAGTAGGTCTAACCGTAGAAATAAAGCTTCGTTTTGGTGCCGGATTAGTGTGGACGGTAGGTCTAAACCTTGAAATAAAGCTACTTTTTCAAATTTCTCAGGGGTAGTGTGGACCCTTCCAAGACCACAGTATTCATTTTTGAAATGTAAAAATCGTTTTATTTCACTGAAGTGAGCGATGGCAACGAACAATAAAACAAAAACCAGGAATGACATGGAGTTCTAGTAATATGAATCGGCCCCACAAAGAATAGGTTCCCAGGGGAAAAAACTTCTATTCATGATGTCATGTGCATCATTCACCCACATAAAGGGCCTATCAATTTAGAGAAATTATGATGGCATTTCAGTGTTTGATTGAAGCTCTCATGTTTTAAATTGGTGTTGATTTCTCGAAAGTGATATCAGAAATGTAATTATCACGGAAACATCTAAACAACAAACGGAACTAATAGACCTGTAAAGTCAAATAAACAAAAGTGTCACAGGTTACTGGTGCTTACATGTCAGCTAAACAATTGTTTCTTTCCTCTTTCGATAAATTTACTTTCTAGGACATAATTCCGCCACCATAAGCAATATGGTAAAACGCTACTCCACTCTGTTCCCCAAAGAACAGGTAGCATCCTAAAAACTGCGTCAAGTTATATTCAGGAAGAACACATTTTGTCACTGAGCTAACTTGTTTGGTGATGAATCCTTCCCTTATTTTATCAACCTTTCTTGTCGTCAGAATGATGGTTTTGGGATCCGGGCAAGGTAGGTTTTTTTTTTTTTTTTTAATTATTATTTTTTTTTATTTCTCAGTTACGGGTTATTCACCAGATTTCTTTTGTCCGTTGATGCTTGTGCAGTTTTGGTAAACAGCAATTTTTAATTTTACTCATGGACTACAATGTCAGTAACAATGTCCTGGGAAAAGAGTCAGTCTAAACAATTCTTGCGTGCACTTAGACCGCAAAAGAAACGGTGACAAGCTAATTACAGTTAATTTCTTTTTGTAAGTTAACCTGTCACTTAGCTTACAAAATAAAATAAAAGTTGTAAACGATGAATTCATTAACTTGCTCTTTGTTAAACTGAAGAGATGTTTTTTGGCCCCTTTAGTAAACTGCAAACATTTAGTAAAGTTGAAGTGGCTTTTGGTTGTGTTATTAAGAAAAAAATGGCAGCTTTCCAAGCAACCCTTAGCCTTCATACAATATGAACCTCTAAAATCCTCAAGCAGAATTCGAACCTTCAAGTTTAAGCCACTTTAACCAAGACAAACAATTATCTTTTTTATAGTCGAATCTAGCGCCATACCAGATCACTCCTCAGATTTTCTAATGAAACATACATGGAAATCAGATTTATTGCGCTTACACAAATCTTGGGCAGAACACGAGCAAAACTCATGCGATCAAAATATCATTTCAATGCTCTTACACACTTTTGGGGGTAGTAGGTATTCCAGAGAAATCTGTTAAATCATTTGAGTTTTGCAGTGTCTAAGATGAGAACGGCCATGCTTCTAATGATAACGACACGATTGGAAATTAGAAACATTGTTTATATATTTTGAGCAATAGACCACAAGTTTCTATAGTTTAGAGGCTAATAAACCACGCGGGATGTTGACTCGAAGAATTCGTAAATCACTCTCCCGCGGCTCGTGATTTACATTTTACTTCAATCATGTCTTTAAATCTTTTCCCGCAGTTTAAATATGATTTTTATATCTTCACTTGCATTCTTTACCATCTACGGGTATATTACGACCTCACAACGTGACCAGCTCCCAGATGGATTTATAGTTCAGTTGGTAGAGCACTGCACCGGTATTACAGAGGTCATGAATTTTTTCACAGGCTTTCATTTCACAACTGTTTAAGTTGTTTGTCAATCATATCTTTCCCCGCAGTTTAAATACTTTCAACCCTTTCAAGCTTGATTTTTTTTGTAGTCTTTAATTTCACAACTGCTTAAGTTGCGTAAATAACTGCGATGATCAATTATGTCTTCATATCTTTCTCTGCAGTTCAAAGATATGATCTTTAATATATTCACTTGTAAAGACCAAAAATGTGACAAATTTACTTCAATTTATTTTTTCATCATTCATGCGGATAAAGTTAAAACGGCTTTAAGGGCCCTAGTCTACCACACCTTTGTGTTTGATCAAATGCGAGAGTTACGCTATAATATTTTTTTCAGAGCGTGTAAAACCAACGGAAATCGCTGCGAAACTTATCAGTAAAGATAATTAAACATTTTTTCAGAAACAAAACTTACAATAAAGCAAAAAAGATTTCAGTGGTGCAATATCAACAATTTCGATGGCATGGAAAATTGCCGTCCCTGACTAGTTGCCCGTTAGGGACTGGCAACTCAAATTTTCGTGGAAAATTAGCTACCGTCATTTTTGCTTCCAAGTTAAGAAACATATGCAATGAACAAACATGGCCTTTATTTCAGCAGATGCGTTCTTTATCTTTTGAGGATAACCTCGGAAGCAGCCCAGCGGACATCTTTTTCCATATATACTCCCAAGTCTAATTAACTATTAGCGTTCCGCAAATCATGATGATGTGCGAAATGCTGAAAACGAGGCAGGCCTAAGCTCGATTACCAGCCGCTGTTCGAGAAAGGAGCCCACGCTCCTCCCTCGAAGGCACAGCTGAACGCATGAGGATTCTTTTGTTAGTCTTTAGCCAATCAGATAACCGCGCGCAGATTTTTTTCTTTTCGGGGAGGGACGCAGACGACACGAGAGAGCGGTGGAAATCGAGCATAGGATATTCATAATCGTTTTAAAATCGTTTAAAATTTACATTTTTGAATTGTTTTAGAATATCACTCCAATGTATCATGCCTTTATCCGCAACACAGGTTTTGTTTTTTGTTTTTTTTTGTTTTTTTCTTTTTTTTTTCTTTCTAGACAACTGCGAGACTTGGACAGATATAGACCCTTCATACAACAAGAATATCCCTATCCGTGCCATGAAGTGGTTCGAAACGCCTTCGGTTGTTCGGTATGGAGCAGGTAATTTTTCACAGTCTGCTGTAAGGGGGCGCTTTTCATTGAAATCAATTGTAAAGGAACGTCCACGGAAAGTTTCTGGAAACTTGTTGATTTTCGAAATGCGAACAATATTCGAATGAAAATTCAAGAAACTCATGGATAAAATTCAAATGTGATGGGAACGGGAACATTTTCGTACTATTGGTTTTGGATTCACTCTAGCTTCCAATGGAGGCACATGAGAGGGGAATCATTAAAAAGAGATAAACACCATTTGAAAATATTCCCCCTATGTCTTCAGTTTGGAGCTAGTTGCAGTCTGCTCCGAGGGTATGAAGATGGTCTATTCCGGGTGAGGCTTTTCCTCTTTTCTCGCAACTCTGTGAAATGATGTTTCATTTGCCACTGATAATTTCTAGAAATCTAAACCGAAATTTTTAGTCCAATGGAAAGCGCTCCGAGAATTAATGTAACGTTTACTTAAGTACACCTCATTGAAGTGTCATGAAATTAACATTATATCACTGCAGGCTAATTCGGGGCAATATCAATCTAAAAATAGGCTTTGCAAATTTGTTAAAAAATCTAACCTACCTAATCTTGGAAACGGATCAGTTGTCTATCTGCCTGGATGTTGTTGTTCTCCCCTAAGTATCATAACAGCCGGGCGATAATTAAATCGTATTGTGATAACCTATAAAACCCTACTGTTTTAGTTTCTTTTTTAACTTTGAACGAAAAACTTGTATTTACAACTACTAGAGTGCACTGGAGAAGAGGCACTTGGCATGGAAAGTGGTGCTATAAAAAACCAACAGATAACAGCATATTCTCAATACGATGAAAATCATGGTCCAGAAAATGCCAGGCTAAACCAGGCTGCTGATGGAAGAAAAAAGGGCGCCTGGTCAGCAGAGACGAATGATCTTAACCAATGGCTTCAAGTTGATATGGAACGAGATGTTAAGATCACAAAGTTTGTGACACAGGGAAGGCAAGACTATAAGCAATGGGTCAAAAGCTACACTCTTTCCTTCAGTACCGAAAAGGAACGGGTTTTTCAGACATATCAGGAAAACGGTCAAGATAAGGTAAAAAAACAGTACATTCACACGGATTACGGACGAAGAACTTGTAAAATTTAGGCTGAAT
Organism: Platygyra sinensis; assembly: GCA_019787425.1. Lineage (NCBI taxonomy): Eukaryota > Metazoa > Cnidaria > Anthozoa > Scleractinia > Merulinidae > Platygyra > Platygyra sinensis. The sequence goes on along the minus strand of JAHPZR010003420.1, from coordinate 37,422 downwards.
TTTTCCAAAATGCACAACCCGTGAAGCAGCTCCTTTAAGGTTGGCACACACGAGTGGACTAGTCCCTGCGACTAGTCTCTGCAACAAGTCGCGGGGACAGGTCCGCTTCAAAATCTATTCACGGGGACTAGTCCCACAAATTCAAACCAGCTTCATTTTTGGGACAAGTCCCCGCGACTTGTTCCTCAGAAAGCTTCGTGAGAACTGTTAGAGGGACGCAAGTCCTTGAGACCAGTCCCCTCGTGTAAACTCTTCAGGGGACTAGTTGCAGGGAGAAGTCGCAGGGACTGGTCCCCTCGTGTGTGCCGACCTTCAAGGCCACTGGAATTACATCTTCCCTGAAATGGGTTACAAAAACGAGGAAAATCGGGTACTTCATTTTAACGTTTTACCGAAAAGTACCTCAGTGCCTTACAACACAAGTTTTGTCACAGCTCAAAATTAGGGAAAACCAAACGGACATGCTTGATGTGGTTGCATGCGATCACGGTAATTTGCCTGGTCAAAACAGGGCAAAAATCACGACTTGAGTGCTCATGGTCATAAAGAAACATAATTAAGAGGTAAAATGTTGGCAGGATAGCAAACATTAATGGGTATTTAGCGATTTCTTGAGGAACTTGAAAAACGTTTGACCAGACATTTTTAATTTTAAAACAAACCTTGTCCTAGTGTAACTCATAATTCAATGCACTTTTATCGGTCAGTTATGCTTGACAAAACTAGGCTTTTAATTTTTTAGTATCATTAATGAAGATGCTTCTTATGGGCTTCGGATTTTTCAAGGGCACCATCCTAGTAGGTGTGCCTTTGAAGTGATGGTAGTTGGAATACTTAAGCTTATGGGCTTCGGACTTTTCAAGGGCACCATCCTAGTAGGTGTGCCTTTGAAGTGATGGTAGTTGGAAGTGTGACAGTGAAGCGAAAACAGTGAAGGTTGAGGATTGCCTTCACTTTTCAGGGCGCTAATTTCTTTTCTATGAATAAACATCGGAACGCATTGCAGCACTTTCATAAACAACAAAAGATGCTGTTACTCAGGAACAGTCCGTTACTGGGGTTCTCGTCTTCGTAACACCAATGCCGGTGGACTGGTTTGTTTATACTAAGTGAATGTGGCCAAAGTTATGTTTTCATGAGAGCAGATCACATAATTCACTCTTCCAATTTAGCCTATTCTACAGTGGTCGCTCATTGGATTAGGGGAACTTATGAAGTAAGAAAACAACAAACACAAATTAAATAAAATGTTGACATTAAGTACCCTTCCCCCTCGACTAGCTTGACTAGAATTAAATAAATAGCTATTCTAACGAAAGACCTTTGCAATGCAGGTTTTTGCTGGAAATGTTGATCAGAATGGCAAAGTAACCCACCGCCTTTTACAGCCAATTACAGCTCGATATGTGAAAATTATACCAAAGACTTGGAATAGCCATATCTCCATGAGGGCTGAGTTTTACGGTTGCGTTTTATCGGGTAAGAAATAAGCTTAAGCTTGGTTTAGTTCATCCGTGTTACAGACTCTCGGGAGTTTGTTTAGGTTTTTGTTTTGTTTCATGTAAGACAAAACAAAGTGTGAACATTTTGCCAACACTTAGACGGAGAAGATTCAAAGTTTCATGTCAACCTTCATTATGGACGTGATGCAAAACCAAGTTAATGATATTTGGCAGCAGGCAAATGCGTGCAAAACTGCAATTTCCTTAAGGGAAATGACATGTGACACTGCTGAAGATCTGGGCGTGAACTCTAATTTAACTAATTAAAACCGCTTCCTCATGCATATCGCGCCTCGGCCAAATAAACTGCGTCAAGCATGTTTTTGACAAACGTACACTCCTAATAATTATGAACTCTCTTTGTTACTCTTTATGCTGATAAACATTAAAGTGCTGAACTGCACAGTACAGACTGGAAATCATCTTTAACAGGAAATATCTCCCCATGTATTTGCAACACACTCTAATTGGAGAACTTTTCGACTAGGGCCCAGCACTAGGCCTTTCTCGATTGTGCTAGTAAACCTGGCATTTAATGCTACTAGAAATTCTCGCATAAAGCCAAAAAAAATGCTAAAATAATGCCTGATTTCTTTAAAAAATGCCACTTGAATTCAAAAAAATGCTTTGTTTTATTTCAAACAAAACGTACAAACTCTTACATTATATGCTCATATCAACAACAGGTGATACTTAAGGTCATTCCCCAGTATTGCATTGCGCATCCCTACTGCGCATAGTTTTACGCGTGATTAGAGCGCGCGCATTAGAAAATAGCGGCTTTTTCTTTACGACTGGACCTCGCCGAAGAGGTAAATCGTCATTTTGTCGAAAACGACTACGGTGACCTATCATTTTTTTCTGTCGTTTTGAATTGAGTAGTAAATTTCTCGATGTAAAATAAATATGGGCCAATTCTCAGTTTTGAGAAAAAAACAATCGTCGGAAACGTGAATTTAGCAAGCAATCGTGGTGCTTTTATAAGGATTTATATGGTATAAACGAGGTGCTGTTGCTCCTAAACGAACATGGGGACCCCTCATTTTTATTTCCAAATTTAAGTTCCTATAATATAAACAATCAATTGGCAAAGTTTGAGAAAAATCTCAGTTTAGGTTCTATTTCAGTGGAATGACCTTAATAATTGTTTGTGTATAAAACTTGGGGTCAGAATTAAACCTTTCCCAGCCAACAGCCATTAAACAGTCATATTTGAAGCACTACCGGCCGACGGCATCTGGCCGACGCCATCTTGGCTGAGCAGCAGAGCAAGAGAAAGAGTTACCCGCTGACCACCCATACCTTTTTTTCCGTTGGTGTTAGTACGTCATGTAACGGAAACAGACAATCTACACACATAAGTAACACAACACAAGTACACAAGTAACACAACGCACAAACAGTCGAAACAGACAGAAAACAATCAAAATTGTAAAATTTTAGGATTATTTATCCTTCTGAGTGCTGAAATCTGGATCACAGTCTGAAAAATAACAGAAAATGCTAGCAATTCTTTTTTAAGAAAAAACGAAAAAAAAATGCGCGTTTTCCCAAAAAATGCCGAAAAAAATGCTAGCACAATCGAGGAAGGCCTACCCAGCACTCTATTATACCCTCATATAGATTAAAAAGATTTTTAATAAGCTTAGCCCTTGATATCATCAATTTGGAACTAATTTGAACCTCTAAAACATAATATTAGATCTAAGAAAATTGGCGGGTTGTTTTCATAATTCGATAAAACACAGTGTAGGAACCCAATGTTCGCTACTGAAGGCGGTAACAAGGAAAACTTGAGATGCGCTGAACTGCAAACTTCTTTTATTACATGAAGAACGATTCACCGAAATTGAATGTATAAATCCGCTAAATAAAGCAAAATAACAACCGAATGACAAACGAAAAGAAAGCTAAATATAAACCGATCGATACTTACAAGTTTTTGGTGCCTTGTGCCGCTAATACGAAAGGAAATCTTGTATAACAATCATAGCGAAAGCTAAAACTTCAAAATAGACCATGTGCTCTCCTATCGTGACCGCGAAACATGTTACCAGCGGTACACGTCTTTAATGACTCACTGAAATGTCTCAGTCATTACACGCTCCCGCCCAAAGACTACCGTAGTCTTTAGGTATTTATCCAGACCTATAACAAAAACAATCTCAACAATGTCAGGAATCTCACGAAAATGTCACTTATAATTAATTAGCAGTCCAAAGTCTAATCTCATAAGCTCAGGTTTCGTCCTTTTCCATGGACTCCTCAATGGATGTCAGTAACTCCTCTTCTAAAAGACAGAGTTTACGGACATCTCACCGGAAGAAACCAGTTGCGCTCCTCCCCAGAACTTGTCGCACTACGCCATCAGAGTCTGGGAACGTTTCTTGAACCAAAGCTTTAGGCCACTGACCCCGGGGGATGTTTGTATCTTTCATGATGACCAAATCCCCGACTTTGAAATTTCGTTTCGTTGTTTCAGCCATTTCTGGCGCTCTTGCAACATGGGAAGGTATTCTTTAACCCAGCGCGCCCAGAACTCGTTCGCCAAAATATGCACACGTTTCCATCTTGACTGAAACTTGTCGGAATCTTCAAACTCACTAGGCGCTGAACATGGATTGTGTCGCAGTAACAAGATATGGTTAGGGGTCAAGAGTTCCAAATCACTGGGATCACTTGACACGCGGGTAATTGGTCTGCTATTCAGGATCTTCTCCCACATCAAATATCTCTTAAATAAAGTGCCCCAGAAGTCTTCTTTCTCAGTACATGCATTGATGGTGAGCTTTTCTTTCTTCACTCCCTCATCTTGGTCTGAGAGTTTTTGATGAGGTCGGCGGATTGTTGCGGCCACTCCGTTGAGTCTTTCCACAGAAAGTCTGGGCCATGTTTCCACACCTCTAACTTCTCGGTTTAGAGAGATTAGAGAGAGAGATTAAGATACAACTTTATTTAACTAGGCTGGCCACACACAACTAAAGCTGGTTTTCAGGTGGAGCGTTGGCAAACACGTTTCGGAGGCCTCTATTCCTCTCGAGGCCAAATCAGCAGGGTTAGCCTCTGACTTAACGTGGCGCCATTGTGAGGGCTTCGATCCCTCTCTGATCACAGCAACACGATTAGCAACGAAGGTGACGAATCTTCTCGTTTCATTGAATATGTACCTCAAGACAATCATAGAATCCGTCCAGAAGGTGACGGTGTGAATCTTGATGCTACCTTCCAGCTCCTTCGTAATGAGCTTGTCCATCTTGATCAACAAGGTGGCAGCAGTCAACTCCATCTTAGGCACACTAATACCACTCCTTAATCATCGGAAACTTGGCTTTCAATATGATCTCGTAAATTGACAACAAATTCTCCATATTCAGAAGGGTCACCTCCAAACTTCATTAACTCTATTTTCGGAAGAGGTGGACCTTGTGTGAGTGCATCTGCGATGGCTTGCCATGCTCCTTTATCCGCTTGTGATTCTGACTGAGGTTGCAAAACTTGTTGGGTTGACTGCTGGGTTAGATGGTGAAGTGTTTGCAACAATACTTCTTCCAGCTGAGTATGCCTCGGTTGCGGGGGTGATTGAGGTGCTGGCGTAACATCTTGCTTCACAGTAACATGCTGCTCGCTTTTGGAAATGCCTGAATGACTCACTGAAATGTCTCGGTCATTACACACAGAAAAAGCACGAGCTGTTGACGTAGAGATGGGGCGAGACAAGAAAATTTACATTTTGATAATGAAAGTCAACAAGTTGTTTTCCTTCTTTTAGTCGTGGTGTTTTCTGAAAGAAATAGAAAACATATGTTCTCCGTGTTTCTATTTAAACGATAGAGTGTTTCTGGCGAGGAACTATGGGCTGATAGTTGCCCCGCGGAAATTTGATGTTCTTAAAACAAATGTTTGCCCGAGAAGCGAAGCTTTGAGGGCAAATATGCTAGTTTTATGAACATCAAATCACCAAGGCGCAACTATCAGACCGATAGTTCCGAGACGTAAACACTCTATTGTCTTTATTGTTCACCACTAAATTTTCCCATAGCGGCATGCCTCAAAACTGAAAACAACAAGAGTTTATTTATCAAAGTTTCCAACCGCTATGGAGCGCTTAGGTGTTTCGTATTTTCCGGTGTATCCCCTTAGATGACATTACATTCTATACATGTAAAAACAATTTTATATGTCAACTGTTGACTTCGAAAGAAGAAACTTCGAATCTTGAAACTTCTAGCCTGCAAACAGGCTCCCGGTTCGGTTGGGTTTCGGGCGAGATAGACAAGTATAGTCTAGAGCGAGCGGGACGCGCCAAGGGCGGTCGCGGAGTCACAACGCTCCGACTTCCACTCGCTCACCGAATTTTTTTTTTCCGACCTCGCTGGGAGCCTGTTCGCAGGCTATGAAACTTCTGCCCCCGCCTGACGTTTTACTCTACTGAAGTTTACCGCAGTTTTAATCCTAAAAAATACGTCTCTTGGTCTCTCCTAGCTAGAATCGACATGGGACGATAAATTCTTTTCATCTTATTTAAAAAACTGTAGAAGAAAGCTTCCTTTTATGAGCCTCTTTCGCTGAGCGGGCACTGTCGTCTGATAGTCGCCCTAGGGCATTCTATTTAACAATTAGATTGAGCTCGAGATTTCTATGAGGTGATAGTTGATAAGGCCGAAGGCCGAATCAACTATCGCCTGATAGAAATCGAGAGCGAATAATGAAATTGTTTTAGTAGAATTCTAACTGAAATTAACGCAAATAACGGTTTTCAATGATTTTCCAACGCATTATTGAACTTTACCCTCAAACAAAGTTGCACGTATCGAACTGTCCTTGGCAAATTTGCAGTTGTTGTTTACGCGGGTATCCGCTCTTTCAATATTTTCAAGTTTTTAAAGTCAAGAAACCGTAAATGTGCTTTTTTTAGTCTTCTCAGGAATTTAGGCTGGTGCACGATATACCAAGTGAATAGCAAGTCCCGAGTTACGTCACAAAGAACACAACAACGATTCCTATCCTTACACAATAACACAATAGACTTCACACAAAAGAACGAGACAATAGTGCATATATTGACTTGGTATATCGAGCATCACCCGGAATTTAATTACCCGTTTACATCTAAAATTCCTTCCAAAACTTCGGAAAAACTATAAAAACATCGCATTTCGTGGACGACAGGCAGCCTGCTGTACTCTAATGGCTGATAGTATACGAGAAACTTAGCCAATCAGATTGCAGCATTTGCATAAGTTTACTGGTAGAATTCTAATAATACTCATTATAGTTCACCTTTGTCGTCATTGGTCAAAACTGATCACGTGGTACAATCTCGCGCGGGCACTATCTGTCATTAGTAGAATTCTACTAGTATACTAATGCAAATGCTGTAATTTGATTGGCTGAGCCAGTGTAAAGTATCAGCCATTAGTGTCTTGAACTAGTCTACGAAATGGCGAGGTTTTTTTTTTTCGTTTTGCCAAAGTTTTGGAGGAAAATTTTGAAGAAAATAGATAATTAAAATCCCGAAAAGACAAAACGAAGGACATTTACGGTTTCTTGACTTGAAAAAAGAAGTTGAAAATTATTGAAAAAATGATACGCGCCGTGCACGACTTCAATTTCTTAATGCCAATTCAATATGTCGAGAAATAATTGGAAACCGTTATTTGAAGTCAACTTTAGTAAGAATTCTACTAAAACAATTAAATTATTCCCTCTCAATTTCTATGAGGTGAAAGTTGATTTGGCCTTCGGACTCATCAACTATCACCCTCGGAAAAGTTAAATTTGGGAGAACTCGAAAAAGCTGAGGAAACACTCACCTCCGGCTCGTGCTCCCACAGCATTTCTCGTTCTTCCAAACTTCCACTCGTGTAACTCGATAGAAACACGGTACATATTTTCTATTTCTTAATTGTTATTTCAATTGTTTGTTTGTTTGTTTTTTTTTTTAACGTTAAAATGTCCTCATTTAATGGTTTTATCACTGCTATTTTAGCGAGACACCTAAAAAAGCTACTTACTTACTTTGCTTACTTCAAAACTTTAATGTTGTGTTCAGCGAATTTTGCAACCTAATTTTTTTTTTGCATAGTTTATTGTGATTGTAAATATATTGCATCTCTAGGATAGAATTGCTGGTTGTGTATATTCTAATAAAGCAAGAACACATTAGTTTGTAAATTAACTCACGCGTGGTTATACAGTGGCGAATCTAGGGGAGGGGCCCGACGGGCCCGGAGGACCCGAGCCCCTCCCTTATTTTGGGTGTAAAAAGAAGAAATGACTGAAGGAAGAAAAGCCGGCTGGGCAAGTAAATTAAAGCCGGGCCCCATCCTTAGCTCATAGTCTGGACCCGCCACTGCTATAACTTCACTTTCGACATAAATTATTCAACAACATGCAGGAAAGCTCAAACCCAAAAAGTGTACATGGCTTTTGTAAGTCCTCCAAATGAAAAAGCATATTCCCTCGATTAGTACTGAGCGAGATTGCTCGCTCAATTTTCTGTTTCTGTGTTTGCTGTTGTTACTTGCCGAAATGAAGATATATTTTTCGCCTCCACAAGACTAATCACTAATTTGCCATGTTATGTAATTTGCCAACAGAACGCTATCGAGTAGTGGGCCGGGTTGCCCACATGGACTTTATAGAAGAGAATCTTAGAACAAAGCACGGTGTAAACTTTCAGGATGAACAAGAGCGGCCTAACAATATCGAGCTTGAAGTTCTGGCAGATACAGTTTATGTCAAGGTAACTAACGTTCTTCAGCTATTCCAAACACAAAGCAACATTTATTATTAGAAAACAGTCCTAAGAAAGCACGCGCGCTAATTGGTTAAAAATCGTGTTTGTATAACTCGATGGAGACACAGAACTAACGCGCGCTGTTGATAGCCCGCCCGTTAACTACTGATATTTAGTCAGCAAAATACATTTCATCTTGCTTTGATCAAACCGAGGCAACTTGATCGCTTTATCATGACCTTATTTTATGTCCACGAAAATCATTACTATTTAGTTTTAGTTGACAATAGCTTTTGCAACACTTTATGCATTTATTGTTATGCAAATTATGCTAGATGTTGTTGCTCTTGTATGCTAAGCGTACTGTGTTTGAAACATGATACACACCTGTCAGAAGCAATAACTGGTATATTTTCCCTGGTATTATTCCACAGGGAAACATCCAAATGCATGGCATTAAGAAACTTACAGTGTTCAGCCGCAGAGTTTTCTCTGCAGCACAGAGTCAGCTGGACCTTTCAGCTCCAACTTTGACACAAACTTTTAGGACCCAAGTTTTTGGCGATGATGGACAAGACGGAAAGGATGGTGTAGCGGGACCAGTGGGTAGGGCTACCAGCCATAAGAATTACTGTTTCAGTATAAAGAACCGATATGTACTGTGACTGTCATAGCAGTCAAAGCCAGATTTATCTTTATTACTCATTCAAAATATTTCCCCGTTTCTTATTCTACGTCAGTGGAATATTGATATATCGAACGTGGGCTATTGCGAAACGGCACTTGAAATGAAGGTTGATATTAAGTTTTGAACATTCCTTTACAGCCAACTAGCCAACATTCAAAATATTTCCCTGTTTTTAGATTGGTTAAAACCGCACAAGTACGCATAATTCACCATAAACAGCTGCTGTTGACCAAATGTTGAACCAATGACGTCAAAAGTGCAGCCCGCTGAATCAATGACGTCAAAATGATGTCAAAAGTGCAGCCCCCTGCAGATTATTGAACCGTTGACCGAGAAAACCTTGGGATGTGGTTGCGTTAGTTTGGGTGAGCGGAAAAACAAAGAACGAAATAGCCAAACTCCTTTAATAACGGGAAAATATTTTGAACGAATAATAAAGCAATTATTGAATCCGGCTCTCGTAGGATATGAAGAATTCTGCAGATCTCGAAGGGTGTTATCCACCTCGCCCTTCAGCCTCTGTGGATAACACCCTCCTTGATCCGCAGAATTCTTCATATCCTACTCAGCCTCATTCAGTAATTGCTAATTATCGCATGGTTTTCTCCATGAGCGGCTAAGATGAATTAACTGAATCCTACGCTGTGATTGACCACCCGAGCTGGCGATTTGGCGCTATCTTGCGCGATCGGGATTACCCGCTAGTCCAGCAAGAAAACAGTGTTCCTATTCCATACAATAAATCTTTTATTGTATGGTTTGTTCGGTCAAGATGGCTGGATATTGGCCTCTGTCTTTTCTCTTTTTGCGTTTCTATGGATCTCAAGTCCGTTTCGGTCCTTAAACACGCAAAGAAACGAATTTGGCCGATATTCAGCCATCGTGACTGCACGCTTGGTCAGCAACCCGTATGTATTACCCAAAGGCAAGGGCGTTATGAGCGATTGTATGAATTCCCTGTAAGCCAGCTAAGCAACGGGACCAACGGAATCGGCCTAAAACGATATATTCACAGTTCTGGCCATCGGGCTCGGATAATAAAACTGAAAATTAAGAGAGGGATTTCATGCAGATTTCCATAGAAATTTCCACTGCACTGGTGTAGTCTTTTTCCTGAACACAGTTTGCAAGTCTGCTACCAAAGCAGTTTACGTAAGCGTGTATCATAACCCAAAGATGGACGATGATCTCGTGAGCAAATTTATTTTTGCTTACTTCCATTCGCCATTTTAAATAGCGATGCCAGAAACAAAAATTAAGCTGCGCATCGAGTAACTCCTACGCTTCTTATGTTAAGTATATATGAAATAATTCGTATTGGAACTGCGGTTATAGATGAAAGTGAAGAATGATCTTCGCAGTTTCATAATTTTTCATAACTAAGTTGGTAGAGCATTGCACCGGTATCGCGAAGGTCACGAATTCGAATCTCATTGAGGCCCTGATTTTTTCAGGCTTCTTCTTTCCAAATGCTTAAATTGGAAAATTAACTGCGATGATCATTCTTTACTTTCATTTACAATCGCAGTTCAAACATAAGTTATTTCATATATACTTCACATCATTTCACTCCTCACGGGAGATATGAACTCAAAAAATTGACCTCGCTCCCAATGTGTGGCTTCATAGCTCAGTTGGTAGAGCATCGCACCGGTATCGCGAAGTTCGCGGGTTCGAATCCCGTTGAAGCCCTGATTTTTTCAGGCTTCTTCTTTCCAATTGCTTAAATTGGAGAATCAACTACAATGATTATTCTTCACTTTCTCCTGGCTTTCTATCGGGCTCTCCAATCTTACCGTATGTATCATGACTCAGTGATGTAATGGATTAAAACAATGTTTCTTCGTTTTTTTTTTTCTCCTTCGATCAAAGTTGAGATATTTTCCGACAAACTAAGAGGTTACTTGAACATTGTGACTAACGGTGGAAATGGAAGAACTGGACAAAATGGTCGCGAAGGTAAAAAAGGGGACGACTTAGGATACCAGGTAGGATAAGTTTATTGATAAGAAAAGCAGTTCATTACATTGCTCTGAGCCGAATTAATAGGTGGATTTCACTATAGAATTAAATGATATCAACTAAATCCTTAAGGTGAGGGTACACATGAATAGCAGTGAAACTTTAAGTAATATCTCTTTCCTAAAATGCCCAAAAATCACCCAAAACTTTACACAAAACCAACCGCTTAACAGTGGTTAATGAAATGAGCAGAGAGATTTAGTGTTGCTTGCAACGTGACCGAGATATTGGCAGAAAGGCCGTGTTTAGCGACGTCAAAACAGCCTTCACGTGTACCCCCAACCTTAATTTACCCCTCGTAGATAGCGGCAAGTACTCTCACTGTAGTGAAAGCGGGTTGATGGAGGATGTCTATTTCTTTTATAATTTTGCGCCCTCGAATTCTTGTACAAGACGGGGTATTTTTGTTGGTTATGACGTAGATGACCTCAAAACATCCTACTATCTTGGATCCTCCATCTTGAATTTCATTATGAACAGAAACCATTGACTTGCCTGACCAGCTAACCAGAGCACACAAAGTGCGCCATTCACTAGTTTGGCGTAAACTAGGTTGGTGTCGGCCAGGGAGTTGGAGCCGACGATTCCACCGATAATTTACAGAGGGTACCACGGTGCGGTTGTCTTAATATTCTGTTTTATAGTTGAAAATCGCTCTGGCCTAACGTGACCAGGACACCCAAATTTGCCGTTGTTTTCATTTCCATATATTTTAAGACAGGGGTGAACATGAAGCTTTGGTCACAAAAGACAGTTTTATTCTCTTGAAGCCTTCTATTCCTCTATCACTAAGGATTCTTAAGATAGGTGTTTAAAGGTCTAATTTGCGAGCTTTTGACAGCAACACGGTAAAAATAAACAATACGATTTCCATTGCAACGCATCTCTATTTTTAAAATTTGAGTCTTTCTTTTCCCCTGTGTTGTTCCAATGCATTATGAGAAGACATTCATTCCTCCTCCACAACTCCCCAAAACACAAGGAAAGGCTAGATGGAAACTTTGTAACTGCAACGTCAAAAAATAATCAGATTTTGCGTTACTGGATAGAAATTAACACGCGCTGCCTGGGGCAAGCAATGTGTCAAGTGCGGCAAAGAGAACCAATTTGCAAGGAAATGCCCTCTTTATTCCACCTCTAATAAAGTGACACCGCTGGATGAGTTGACTGTTTTCCAAGGTTTCAGAGTGTCAGCTAGTCAAAGCTCGGATTTAAATATATAGCACTGAAAGTACTGAGTGAAAACATCATATGTTTCGAAACTTGGAGTTGCCACTTTACTTTGGCGCCATGAAGGCGCGTTGTAATGTCCTCCATGGTAGGCATAGGATAGTTCTCCCAGAGAATAGCTTTGTTGAGAACCTTCGGGTCAAGACAGATTCTAAAAAGTGCCTGTAGCAGCTGAATCTGTCTTGACCCGAATAATCTCAACACAGCTATCTTCCGGCAGAAGTATCCTGTGCCTACCATGGTGGACATTGCAAGTCGCCTTTATAGTACCAAAGTGTGTTCCGTCCTCGATGCCAAGAATGGGTTTTGGCATCTCAAATTGGACGAGGAGTCATCGCATCTGACTACCTTTCACATGCCTTTTTGCCACTATCGTAGACGATTTCGTTTTTGTCGGTTTTGACAACACCCTCTAAGAGGCTTTCCGTGATCACAACAAAAATCTGGTGGTGTTAAGGTCGCAGTGGAAAAACTTCAGCTGTTTTCTCTTAATTGCTCACGAAGCCACCAAGTCTGGTCTGTAAATTCATCCCGAAAAAGTACGAACTGTTCTTGAGGTGGCACGCCTAACTGATGTAAAGAGGTTGCTGGGTTTCAATGGAACTGTTCAGTACTTTGCAAAACTCCTACCTGGTCTTTCTGACTTGGCCCACCCACTTCGCCAACTGACTCGTAAAGACGCCCAGTGGGTCTGGTCTGGAATGCAGGAGAAAGCATAGGGTGATATCAAGACTGCCATTTCACAAGCCCCTTGTTCTGCACTTTTACATCCTCCAAGATGAAGTTACCCTCTGTTGCGACGCTTCTGACACAGGGCTGGCAGCCGCTTTGCTTTACCAGCAGCAACAGTTTACTTAGTTTTTCATCCAGAGCCTTTACTTAAACTGAGACCAGATACGCTCAGATCTAAAAGGAGCCCTTAACCATTGTCTTTGCATGCGAGAAGTTTGACAAGTACATCTTTGGGCGTGATGTTGTACACGTGAACATTGAATATAAGCCTCTGAAAAAATCTTTCAGAAGAGCTTTTGGGATGCTACGGCAAGGCTTCAGCAGATGCTATTGCGACTTCAACCCTACAGTCTCGAGGTCAGGTACAAGGAATGTCCCCTCATGTTCATCACGGATACTTTCAGCCGTGCATATCTCGGGGAAACGTTGCCTTCAGAAGAAAAGAAATCTCTTAAGCTTGTAGATCACACTGAAAACTTGCGAGTTTCTTCTTTTCGACTAACGTGAATCAACCATGATGGCGGCTGTACATTTTACCACAATACCTTGCGATCCAAACTAAGCCCACTGGGCATATGGAAAGATATGGTTTTACGGCAATTGTTACTGAAGTAACAGCATTACTCTTGTCGAGTTTGAATAAATTACAATTTTTCTTTGGGCTTTTATACGCTCTTTCAGCGTTTTCGTGCGCAAAACATTATAGGTAAATGGACCAGTCGCCATATTTTTCCTTACGGTGGATTGAGCAGGAATCATCTCAAGATCCGTTTTGTACTAATCTTCGGCAACTCAACCTACAAGGTTGACCTTGCAACATTCATGAGTGCGATCTGGTCTCGGGCCCATTTTTCCAGTTTCGGGATGCGATGATTGTACAGGGGAGCCTGGTTTTTCTCGGAGCTCGCCTATTTGTGCCCAGTTCCCTCAGAGAGGAGTTTATGTCCCTCACTCGAGTGATATTGGCCTGGGAGGATCCCTTTACCGACGTCGCGAGTGCAGGTTCTGGCCCGTAATGAGCCTCCAAAATGAGGGATTTCTTGGGTCAGCGTGACGCTTGCCTTGCAAATGGCAACTCATGAGTACATGAGCCATTACTTCAACACGACTATCCGCCTCGTCCTTGAGCCAAGGTTGTAGCGGACGTTTTAGACCACCGCTAGTTGGACAACCTTTGCTTTTGAACTGGTGGATTTCTTAAAAATCCCATGGTTATCGCCTACTTTGGATACATTTCCTCTAAGAGACTATTAAGATTTGGATTTCATCCTTGTCGCCGATTGTAACCTTCTTCCATTCGTATCTAAGGCGCATTGAAAGAATACAAACTTCTTCCGCAGTTTTCACGCAATCGTTTTTATGAAGAGTAATAAAGCCTATCCCATAGCTGACAATTGACACATGCAACCACAAGCAGCTCCACAGACGCTCGATATATTTAGTATTGTATTTGTCTTTTAACAGGAACAGCCTAGGACGAAAGAAGATTGTTGGAATGGCATACAGTATGGTGCCAACTGGAAATTCTTAAGGTGCACAAATTACGATGGGAGACCGGGCGAAAAAGGAAAGGCAGGTCAAAATGGAGGGTATGCTGGAAGATCAGGTATGGTAAACCATTAAACAGGCTCGGGAGATAAGTCAACATAGTCTTTAATTTTGCTGAAAATTTTCTTTTTAGCTAATATAATGGAATTATTTTCCTTTCTCTTTTCACCTGATTGAAGACATGTTTTAAGTTAAAATTTCTTTTTTTCTAATTTCTAGCTCCTTTAAATACCTCCAACTTACAAATGTTTTTCTGTCAGGTGGAGCCAGCTCATATACAATGTAGTCATTATAAGGGGGGAGCTGGAGGAAGTTATTGTTGACGTAAATGTATATATTTGTGAATTCTAAACAAGGTTCTATCATCTACCGTGTTACCAACCTAACTAAAGTTTCAGATTTTGAGGGCATATAACGCGCATCAGCTACAACAGTGTAAATGTTGTATTTGTCTGTATTTG
>JAHPZR010003420.1:7500-17500 GCA_019787425.1 Platygyra sinensis | reverse complement strand
AAGAAATGATGCGTCCTCTATTAGAGAAGGTTAGTTTTAAAACGGGCTACTGCAATTTGAAAATGGTCTTTCCACAAGTAAATTTAACACTGTCAATTAACCACAGGAGCAACCGATTAAGCATAACGTTACGGCAAACGTCAAACTGGGAAAATGAAACTTTTGCCACTTGTCTTCAGCTGTCTGTACAGTAGAGTGAAAGAAGAGTGAAAGTTGAGTGAAAGTTGAGTGAAAATAGACTGAAAGTAGAGTGAAAATTTTTGTATTTGCGATGAATACTTGGAAATATTTTTCTTTTTTTGGGTGATTTAGTTGAGAATTTGAAGACAAGGACGCAAATTCAGAGATCACCTTTGCCGCTTGCCGGCTGCCGTAAGCGTCATGCATTAAACTCTATAATACACACATACATATCGCGGAACACAAGTATAATGCAATTCACATAGAAAAGCTTAATTTTCCTCATGCATTTTTTTCCTCATTTTAGTTGCACAAAGAAGACTCGGGTTTTTAAACAAAGATGGAATTGACAGATTTGGAAACATTAAACTGTTCGCACCCCTAAAGAAAAGTTCAGCCTTTAAGAAGGAGGTAGAATCTATTAGAGATGTCGCCATGTACTTCCAAGGGGCTTACAATGATATAAAAGATACACTGAATGCGCAAGATAATTTAAGACAGGTGCTTAAGGCACTGCCAAACACAGCCGCTGCTCAAGTTCGTGCACAGAAAGCAAGACTCGAAGCGGCCAAAGAGGTTTCCATTAAGGAGAAGGAGCTTTATAAATCAGTAAGTTTCCTACTTTTACCAACAGTTAAAAAATAGCCGAAAACACCGTCATTTCTGTGTTGCATCGAGTTATAAAACAATGAGTGGACGTTCAGGAGAACTAGAACTACTGTGGGAACAAGAGCCGTATAATTTCCGTTTATAATTAAAACGATGGAGAATATCTTGAAAAATGGCTGTTAAGTTTCTTTCAAAACAGTTATCGGAGATAAACCTCCTCAATTTAACAAAGTGACTTGCATGAATTTGTTACAATAGTAACTGTAATCAATGTTGTGATTGGTGGATTTAGTTGAAAGGACTTCAAATGATTGGTTCATGTAACTGTCCGATTGCAACTGTCTGATTTACAGCCAACTGTTCGATTACACTGTCCGATTACATTTTTGCAGGTTAATTAGTGCAAAATACAGCATTTTATGCACCAATCACATTTGAGGAAATTGTTATGATTATTGCTCGACCTTTCTTCCGATTAGAGAGAATTTTCTCGGCAGTCAGATGAACCTGACTTTTAGGGAAATTTTCCAGTAACAAAATATGCAACAACCGCTGCTTTGTGTAACGTTTTTTCTTTATAGAGTGTCACCAATTTAGAAGGACGCATGAAAAACTTTCTGTCTCAAATAACCTCAGTGCTACCTGATGTATACGAAAAGGCACAGTTTAACACCGCTGACCTAATCGCAGTGCTTAAAGGGTTGACTGGATTCGTGAAGGGTATTGCAGGAAAAGACCCATTTGAAGTCATAGATAATGCTTTAGACGTGGCTGGTCAATTTGCAACAAAATGTAATACCGGCAGCTTTACAGAAGTCAAAGATAAAGTCGACAAATGGCTGAAATTTGGCAAAGAATACTCCCCTCTCGACAACCCTAATGATCTGGATTTTGAGAAAATGGACGTAGGATCTGTTCCAGAAATAATGAAGGTAAGTTGAAACCTGCAAGCTGTAAATGACAAAACAGAAGTTTTCTATAGCGTAAACATTGGGTCTCAATAGGCTTCTGTGTCAACTACGAGTAAAGATGACGTAACTATCATGAGAATTTCTAAATGGGTAATAAAGTTTGTGTGTTGTTGTTATTGTTGTTGCTGTTACTAAAAAGCCCTTGTAGAACATAAAATTAATGTAGTTTTGGTATTAATACTCATTCTATTTATCAATTTACCACGATAGGCGGACTTGGAAATGAACAAAGAAGGACTTGCAGCGGACCTCGTTTGCATGCTGGAGGAGAGGGCACTTCCCCGAGACAAGGCAAAGTTGGAGGAATTAATTGAAAACTTTTTCATTGCTGGTGCTGCAAGAATTGATCTGATTGCCAAAATAATGACTTTAGACAACGACATGGGTACATTAAACTTCGATATCGATAATTTGGAAGACACAGCGAATGCAATTGAAAACCTTGGCAACTCCCAAAGTAAGCATCATAAGTGTGTTCTGGTAAAATAAAAATATAATTTCGCTAGGTAAAACATGAAAGGCACTCCGTTGATAAGTGATAACTGAGGGTAATTGGACCAAGTGGAGTACAATTCAGGAATAATTAGATAAATGATTTGAAAATCGGACGAGCGCGAAGTGAGGGGCCCATTTAATGATGAGGAGCGGTGAATCCCTGAATTGTTCGACACGAGGTCTAGTTAATAATTAAATCGACATCGTCTCGGAGAACATCAAGATTCTAGGGAAAACAAAGCTAAAAATTTCCCTCTGGACAAGTAACTGATCAGTGCCACTCTGATCAAATTCTCGACATCCATTTTTTTTTTTTACTTTTTGGTACACAATAGGTCTTTCCTAGATATCTTGCCAAATTTCTTATACCTTTTTTTTCCTATAATTTAAGGCACCATTACTTTTCCTTAACTTGTTCCAAATGTGAGTAAATGACCTTATTTTCCCAAAACTACCGCACGGGTTGATTAGAGAGGAAAAAGCACGAATATAAGGTTTTCCATTTTTTAATGCGAATTTCAGTACCAATTGTCATTATAATGTCAACCCGTGAGGGTTGCTGGACTGGCCCCGTTAGTTTGCAAAATCTATCACTGCAGTACAGACAATTGTCCCCTTGAAGAGTTCCGGAGAGTCTTACTCGTATGATAAGCACGTTGAGAGCTTCAGCAGTCCAACCGAACTTAGTCCGCAGGCTTATTTACTTTCACCTGACTTATTTACCTTCACCTGACTTCCTTAGCAAAACCTTAACCCATTGAAGGATTTATTCGAAGATCTATTCCAGTTAGTTCTCGGCCTGACGTTACAAGTAATTTCTAGTAAAAGATAAGGAGGCTAGTTAACTTCGTTAAAAGCCACAGCAGTACCCGTGAATACGGAACACAAAAACGGAACCTGAGCGATATCTCGTCCAACTTTTTCCCTTCTTTTCCCTTATCGTAGATGCGCCAATTGCTGAAAACATACAGCAGAATTTTCTCGACGACCTCCTACAGACGTACCGGCAAATGGAGACACGTTTTGCTAAGAAACTGTACAGTTACTACAAAAGTTTTGAGTTCCAATCACTATGGGACGTAGAAGAAGAAATTGCCAAATACCAGAGACTTGCAAGCAGCGCGACAGACACAGCTGGAAAGCTTCAAGGAGTTGCTGAGCTGCAGAAAGCCATAGCCAAGATCGATGAATTGGAATCTTCTGCCCAGAATTGTTACACTAGCTACCGAGTGGAAACTGATATTCATAAATGGTCTTTCGATAGTTCAAAGGATGGGACGGTATGAGGCTTCATTGCATTCTATCGATTTCAATATCTTTATGGTGTTGTTAGAAGGATCTAGAAGTCAAATTGTAGTCTTTATGTGTGAAAAATAAGATTTGATTGGTATAAACTGTCATGTAGTGTAAGAGGCAAGGATGTTTCACCTGACAAATTAACTTCAACAAGTAAATTAACTTCAACAAGTTCAAAACTTAAATGAGGGGTAAAAATGTAAATTGAGAATTGCCAGGGATATCTGTTACAGTTAGAATATTGATTTACCTTCTACAAACTTCATTTGTTAAAAGCTCTTAAGGTCTGCCCCCGAGCCACATTTTCCTCGTAGCAAGGCTCCCCACGTCAAGAGTAACAAGTAGCATTGAAGACGAGAGTATAGGAAGTCCAAAGAAAAACATTTTTAACTGGCCAAAGGCGCTTTCTTTCGGATGTCCCAGTACCCTGCTTTTTCTCCAATATGGTGGAAGTTGTACCACGTGACTGATAGCTGCAAATGGCTCATTTCGTTTTTCTGTTCTTTTATATGAATTTAAAGGAGACGCTCCATTTTTCTCTCTTCCATTTCAGATGTTTAATGAGCTTTACAACGGCCTGACAAGATTCACGTTAAAAATGCAAGATAGCGGTTCTATGTATAACATGCGTCTTTTGAAGGTAAAAAAGTTAAAATCGTCTCGTGACCGGTGTAAATAGCATGCAGTGCTACTGATCAAGTCAAAACATTTCTCTTCGTCAGTATCTCTACTTACAAAATAAGTTGTTTCGCTGTCGCTGTCGTCTTATTATTTTAACAAAGTCAACCACAGTTATGTGTCAGACGTTAGCTTGAGCAAAACATACTCGAAAATTCCCAAAAACGTACTCGAAAATACTCGAAAATCCGAAAATACCTAACAGCCTCGAGCTCAGGCTGTCACTGTACACAATCATTAGACTTAGGGCTCTATCTCCAGTGGTCCTAAAGAAAGTTTTTAGATTATGATAGTTCTGTCTTGTTATGTTGTGATGAAATTTCGTGGGCCGAGGCCAGGAACGTGTTCGATAATTGAGTCAGTTTGCTAGACATAACGTCTCGTAGTCACGTTCTACGCACTAAAAACTACTATAAAACGAATAAAAGAATTGTAAAAACGTGTAAAATGGTATATAAAAAGTCACTTGTAAAAATGTAGCGGAATTCCAAATCGATTTCGATCAATTACGATCCTCATCAGTAGTACTCCGCCATGTTTAAAACACTCATAAATAATTGTTCATATAAGTGACTCTGAAATGTCCACACTTCTTCCAGGCTTCATGTAAGCAGTCATGATGTATCAATCACAGCTCGTGGGATTTGAAAAAAGTTCCATTCGTTCTTGGAGTTCATAAGCGAGTCTTCGTTCACATTATTTATCCTCACTCCTTCAGTTATTTGTCTCAGCATCGCGTCATTGTGATAAACCCCCGTCACATCCATTCGGAACTGCTTTACCTCGCTATTGTGTTTCTCTTTACAGTGTTTCCACAATGCAGATCGTTCTTCCTTATTGTTAAGTGATTTCGTATGCTCTTTCCCTCTGGTATACGCGCTCCTGGCTGTTTCCCCTACGTATACGCTGTTACACTGGATACACTTAATCTCATACGTCACACTTTCTCCATCACACGGTCCTTTTCCACCTGTGCTACACACTAGGCAGTCTTCTCGTTCACACTGTCGCGGTTTAAATGGGTCGGACTTTTGGAGTAGTCGTTTAATGGCGATTCCGGTTTTCTCCACCACTTTAATATTGAAACCTTGCTGCTTTATTTCTTTCTGGTATTCCTTTCGTAGCCGTGAGTTGGGCGTAGCTGGTACAAATATTACTGATTCATCCCCGCCGCGTTTGTACCAGTTGGATTTCCTTTCGCTCTTTTCCTTTTCTCGTTCCACCTTTCTCCACTCCTTGGGTCGATGTAACGGTCTTTCTCCTTCTCGCTCAGCTCTTTGTCTCGCTCTAAAAGCTTTGAGGGCCGAATCTACAACCTCATATCTGAATCTCTTGCTGTACCCCGAGTATTGCATTCTCAGGACCATCTCATTAACATTCTCTACTACTCGTTCCCATGGTAACAATCTGCTACAGTTAAGTAAGACCCGAAGGACTTCTTGGGTCAGGACTGTTCTCTTTGTACTCCAGCTTACGGCAGACCTAGCATGTATGACTGTCTTAGAAGCCATGCTCTTGGAATAAAACTCATACATGATCACTGAGGCTTTCTCGTCCTGCCCATCTGTCTCTTCCCCTTTTGTTGTTTCCATCCACACCTTCAAGTCAAGGATAGGTAGCTTTCCGTCCTGGTGTTTAGAGGGGTAATCTATTTCGAGTTGTATTGACGGGTGTATGTCGTTTCCTATCTGTTTTATCAATGTCATAGTCCTCTCATCGTCACTGATTCCTTGATCCTCAGCCACGGATCTCTCATCCATGTGAGTTTTTCCATCCTTGTACCTCATCCCCACTGGTGTTGCTTGCACAGCCATGTTGATATCATCCACGTACCGTTTGTTCATTTTCATAACGATGGCCAATTTATTCAGCCTTGTTGCAAATTCTTTATCCCACCAAATCATGAAAATCTGGGCCAGTACCCCGGTTAATTTCAGGCCAATTGGACCACCTCTTATTTGCTTTCTGATCTTGTTATCAAATGTGAAAACATGATTTTTCATAATCACTGTCAATACGGCTCTTAATGCCTCTTTCAACATAATACGTTTCGCACGTTCATCTGGCTGTGTGACTGGTGGGTTCCACGATTTAAATCTTTTCTCTTTCTGCTCCTCACTCCCACTTGCAGTAATCGTGGGTGGTCTCCCTCTATTCGTCTTTCTCGTTGGACATACATTTGTAATCTCCATCCTAGCTAGCACTTCCGGTGATGTCGTTAATGCCAGGTACAGACCCAACTCCTGACTGTTGACACTTCGGATACTGATTTTACTCTCGTAGAAAACCTCACACACCTTGGAATTCCGCTACATTTTTACAAGTGACTTTTTATATACCATTTTACACGTTTTTACAATTCTTTTATTCGTTTTATAGTAGTTTTTAGTGCGTAGAACGTGACTACGAGACGTTATGTCTAGCAAACTGACTCAATGTCTTGTTATGGTTTTCAGTTTTGGAACAAAGGAAACTGCACATTTTTCTACTTCAATGCAAATTATTAACATTACTAATGTTTCAACTCTGAATTAAATTTAAAATCATTTACCGACGTCGGCAAACAAAAAATTAGGCTTATCTATGTTAAGACATTTTTTAACACACCTTTGTAGACCAACTGCTTGAAAACATCAGATCCATCGTAGTTTGCACATCACCACTTAACCACAATATGGAATTTACCATGCTTCTTCTATGAAACTACAAATACGTTTGCAAAAGAAGAGACTCGCCATCGACATTGGGCCTTAAGGATGCGTCATTCTGTAATCTTCATAGTTGGTCATTGTCTTGTGCTTCTGTTTAGAAATAAGGGAATGCCATTTTAAAGGCCTTTCCCCAAGAAATTTAAAAAAGCAAATGGCGGCAGCTTTACAATGTATCTATTATAGATGTACGTGGAACTCTACAGTGATGGCGATCCATCCCAATTTCAAGACATTCCAGCCAAGGTATACTTGAGACTACGACATCTGAGTGCTTCGTACTTCAGAGACGGATATGGGGAAACCAAGGAATTCAGACAGAAACTGGTGTCAGAACGAACATTTCATTTCAACCGTTTCGAAATAACGGACACCGAAAAATGCAATGAGAAGAAGAAACAGGGCGAGAGTAAGTACTACAGGTGCTTTGTTATGACAAAGTTAACCTGTTTTATTCTGATCTGTTACTAATACTTTGGGTTACGTTAAGTGATGTTACACTGAATAAATGCGTTGAAGTTTAGTTTTTCCACAGACCCTCTATTTTTTCTTGATCAAGTTCCTCGAAATTCATAAGCGCAATGGATATGAAACTAGCAATAACTGTAAAAAGACTAGTTGTAATTATGCGTTTGCTTCAAATCCGATACATTATAAGCCTAATAACCCGACAACCGGTTTCCAATGGACAAACCATATATCTGATAGCTTGGTCTGGTAAAAAACACCAAAGTAAAGGCCATTCTTCCTTAGCTTCAACATATCACAGTAATTCACAACTTAAGGACCGGTTTTATTTCCAGGGAATCCTATTTACTGTATGGACAAAAACGACCATCGCTTAAAATCCATGTGCTGTCACTACCTTAGCGATTTTAAGTGCGAGGGAGAACTCCAGCTTGGAGCAGAAGCGTGCAAGAGTCTGTTTGGAACGTACGAGCTCTCTATTCCAATTGACGATACGTTGGATTGCACAGGCAGTGGTCATGTAGTGACGGATAAAAACTGCAAGGACTTTCAAGTAAGAGTCGTTATGGTCAAAAGCAGATTTAAAATTGGCCTGGCCGTTATTAACATAAAATATACCCCATGAAGACATATTTGAACTTCGGAGAAAGTTATGAAGACATGATTGATCATCGCAGTTATACGCAAAACATCGCAATTATACCGACAACGGAGACCATATAAATGGAAGTAGGGTTGGACAAGGCGCAGTAGAGACATGTTCGGATGGTTAAGCAAATGTGTTCTTAAATAAATTAGTTAAATAATCTTTCCTCCATTTTTCCTCCATTTTTTCTAGAGACGATGTTTCGTAGGATTTCGAAACGCAGCTGTCATAAAAATAATTCTCGACCTGGGAAATCGTGGTACTATTAACTCTTCTCTGTGTTTGGTCGAAGCACAGAGTAATTCAGATGTAATTTAGGTTGGGCGCAGTGATAAAAGCGATCGCCTCCCGCCATTGTGGCCCGGTTTCGATTTTGGCCAGGTATCGTATGTAGGTTGAATTTTCCGAGTACCCCGGGTTCCTCGCTCCTGAAAAACCAACATTTTCAAATTTCAAGTCAGCCATTATAGACTGGAGGGACCTGCATAAAACCAACAGGGGAATATGTGGCTTCCTCTCTAAATATTTTTATTTATTTATTCATTCATTCCTTCAATCATTCATTTATTCATCCATTCATTCGTTCGTTCGTTCGTTGATTGATTGATTGATTGATTGATTGATTGATTGATTTATTTATTTATTTATTTATTTATTTATTTATTTATTTATTTATTTATTTATTTTTTCTATTGTGCTTCAGCGAACGATGTTTACCAAGATGAATGTGTGGGTGTCCTATTTCTACTGGTCTGGTGGCTATCCCAAGGGACCAAATGACGGGAAATGTACCAACAGTGACAGTCCAAGCAAGTCCAAAGTTCTGAAATCGAAACAACTTTTATCTCTTAAACACAAACCCAACTGGTTTTAAGAATTGCTATATTGTTCAAAAAAATCTACGTGATTAAAAGAAAACCGATTTAACCCGAATATATTAGCTTTATGTGGCTACTCTTAAATTCGAGTTTTAAATAAAGTCTACGTACGTTTGTAGGCCAACTTGAGTTGGTGCGAGGCCAGAACAGTAGCTACTGTGCCGCCAGAGGACTGTGATCGTTCTATGCCATCCATGGGACAAAGGGGATTTAGCTATAGATGTTCAAAACATCCACACCAGGAGCGTAGTAACATTAGAAATATTAACAAGTTGTTGCTGTTTAGCACTTGAAATTGAGTTGCGATCAAGAACGGCGTAATCACCAATGCGTTCTTACAATCAAGTAAAGCAATGTGCGTCTTACTGAGTAAAATAAACTACACGAATAGAAATCATGCTGCATTGTTTTCTTTACAACGAAAACAAGTAGTAAAGCATCTGATTTAACTGTTTCTTAGTTGCACGCTAGCATTATTCTTCTCAGTGCAACATTTTCGAGTTAGTACGTGACAGGCAGTGATAACCGGGATGATACTATGAAAACAAGCACATGGGTAGTGGTATACCAGTATACCCGAAAAAAATTCGCCAAAATACCCCAAAATACCCGAAATTCATCCAAATATACCCAAAATTAATGGAAGCATTGTATTGGCTCATTTCTATTGCAAGGTATGTTTTTAAGTCTCCAAGTATTTGCTTTTGAGCGACAAAATATGACGTTTGCTGTAAATGAGTTGCTAACTTGCATTCTAAATTGTGACGCCGGGCCCGGCTATGATTAGAACTGTTTGCAAGTACAGTAGATAGATTCTTGTCACGGGTATCATATTTGCCTTCGTACGTTTTTCTACGGAGACGCCGTAGCTTTGCTTCGAGAAAGGTATGCACTTGTCTAGAGAAATTCTTATGTTTCTTGTAGCTATCTGATCGAGCTTATGTTTCTGGAGCTCGATGTATAGGTTTAGTCCTTCTTTGATTATTCTGGTACCACAGGATTCAAATATAGCTCTTTACGTGCAAGTCTGTGGACTGTGTTGCATGTTGTATATGCCATTGTTCGGCTTAG
>JAHPZR010003420.1:0-2500 GCA_019787425.1 Platygyra sinensis | reverse complement strand
GACCCCCTACTGACCCCCTACTGACCCCCTATAAAATCAATGGGAAAATGAAAATTAAAAAGTCCAGAACTATCAATGGGCCCCGATTCAAGTTCATCAGTAAATTTAGCTTACCTGAAACTTCCAAGATGGCGGTTGCGTTGCAGATTTTCGACTCCGTTCTCATTTGACTGAAGGATTTGTCATGGAAAATCGAGCACAGAAAAATTAGAATATCAGCAAGCATGGTATTTGCTCATGCTAGAAAATTAAGAAATAAAAATAGCGAGGAAATTCTGGCGAGTTAACACGCATGCAACTAACTGCGAGCGACACGCACATGATTACAACAACCGGAAGTTTATTATGGCAAGCTTGTTGTCCCAGGTCCCTCGCCTTCTGCATGCACAATCTACGTTGCACATGTCTTTAGTCATGGACGGTAAGTGGCGTTACTGTTTTCCGTCGATTTACCTCTTATTTTGCACCTTGTATTATCCAAATTATGCCATGAATACATTATGAAATCTACTTTGTTTTTTTTCCTGGCAGATGAAACTCGACTTCCGGTTGAGGTTTACGCGCGTGGCACGAGCAGTCCATCGCGATCCTTTGGCGAGCCTGTTCATTTGTCAGCGTTTCTCTTTGCTTCATTTTCCAATGCGTACGAAAGCAATATTTGATGATACTCAGTCTTATTCTGTGCTCGATTTTCCGTCAACAAAACCTCCACTAAACAGTGAAAGGAGAACAAGAGTCGGAAATCTGCAACGCGTCCGCCATCTTGGAAGTTTCAGGTAAGCTAAATTTATTGATGAACTTGAATTGGGTTCCTTTGATAGTTCTGGGCTTTTTAATTTTCATTTTCCCACTGATTTTATGGGGGGTCAGTAGGGGAGTCAGTAAGGGGGTCAGTAGGGGGTCAGTAGGGGGTCAGTTGACCGGGGGTCAGTGTTTTGTCGAAACCCATAACCTAAGGAGAGCTATGAAATGCAATGATCAAGCAGTGTCTTTGTTCTCTGTCAAAGGAGAGTGGACTAAGTGGCAGAGTAAATTTAGTTTTTATGCATGTATAAACATTGTAAAAAGGGGACATGAGGGAAATATGATCATGGCAATCGTTACAATAATAACTTAGAGTAGGAGTTCAGCATTATTAACTGGCGGATACAGTGCATTGGATATGTATTATTACTTGCTGATTCATTTGCGCACGATTGGTTCGGTTATTTTATGTGCCACTGGTTATTTTATGTCATATGTCAAGGGATATTGCATATGTTGCTATAATCACCCCAATAATAATAAGTGAAGCACTAATTTTCCAATTGCTATCACACGATTTCGTGATGCCCCTAAAGAAACAAATGAAATGAAATCAAGTGAAATGACCTGTACTTGCTCTGACAATCACCTGAGTTGTTATAGTCCAAGAACAGTCATTTTCCATAGGGTCATTCAATTCCAGTTTTTACTCGGGCTTCCGTAGGAAAGCCCGAGTCAGAAAATGCAACCGTTTTGTCGCAAAAAGGGGGTCATGGTCCCAGGCGTTCCATGCTTAGACCGCGGAAACGGGGACGAGAAAACGCGACACAGAATTCGGTGTTTTGAAAGTTTTGACAAGTTCGCGCCATATACGTTCATCTCGCCCCGGCATCTCGCATACAAAAGATGTTGATCTTTTTCCGAAAGGGTTGGTCCTCGAATTATAATCTTCAAAGCCAGCCAGGTAAGCTCATGCTCGAAATGTTCTCGTGGGACAACAACTGAGCCGATCGCATGTGGCTTCTGCTGTTATTTAATATTTCAGTAAAACAAATCATATTGCAATAAAACGAACTAAATACGAAAACGTTTTTGGACTCGTAGCTTCGCACAAAATCTGTTGATCTCTAAATTTTTAAAGATAAGACTTTCGGTTCCTTGAATTAAATATCTTACCCCCAAGTTAGTTGGCTTTCTAGTGGGACATAGAAAAAAAGTTTCGTTGTGTGATTTTGGAGACAATTGTATGGGAAAATTAAAACTTCAATTGTGTGGATAATTGTGCGGCATTTTTAAGGTTCTTGGCACAGAAGTTCTAAAAAAATCTGCATTGACGATAGTGAAGTGAAATTTATTTCACTAGTAGTTCAAATATACTTAGCAGTCTTGGCAATCGCCAATTCTTATAGAAATCCTGTTGCGTGACACGAACAAGTTGAGTACGAAAACCAAACAAAACAGAATGCCTCATCTTCCCTTATGAACGAGTCCCTTTTACTGAATACTCCTACCTTGATTCAATGAAAATATGTAGCTTGAAAATTTCTTCATGAACTGCGTTAAGGATTGCATATTCTCGGAAGTTATCCGCAAAACACAACTTGAAAGTTTATGCAAATATGTGCATGTAAATTGACACCTCATTGGACAGTTGTTTTGGCGAAGCCACTTAATCATGATTCGTTTCAGCTCTCTCGAAAGAGATTATTCGCTCTCCAAGGAGATATGACTCTTGAAAAGGGTTTAAGATCGCAAC
>JAHPZR010003419.1:95000-127595 GCA_019787425.1 Platygyra sinensis | reverse complement strand
TTCTGATAAGACCAATCAACAAAAGCCCTTCACGATGCCTTTATCATCAGTCTGAACTAGGCACTGAGTATATGGCAGGTCTGAAACATGGTACTGAGTTAGGATCAAGTCATAAACAAGATATCAAATGTCTGGTCAGGTCATAAAGAGGGTTGGGGAAAGTTGCAGATTTTGGTCATAAAATAATAGAGAAGCAGGCGGCACATCCCCACCCAATTTTTCTCGGACAACTTCCCCCTCATCTGCATTGATGTCACAGTTTTGAAGTAGGAAGCTTTTTTATTGGAAGAAGCAGCCTATTCAGCTGTGGCCGTCTAAATGCTGGTTTTCACTAGCAACAGAGTCATAGTCAGAGTCTAAACAGTGATTTGACCCAGTGAAAATCGAAAACAGGAGTCGTAAGCAGAACCATAACCTTGAAGGAATCCAAGTCGGAAGAATCAGAACGTTTCCATTTCTTTTGTTTCCATTTACAACTCTGTAGCTTATGATCCATTGACTGAAAACTAGATTGTTGCAGTCAGAAGCAGAATTGTGAGAACCAACCGATCACAAGGCCCCAAAATTGACTGCATTGTGATTGGTTTATTTTGTTGCTTCTGCTTCTGACTCCGTTGATTTGATTTTCACTAGATTGTGTGACTATGTGCCTCTGATTATAACACTGACTATGACTATGTCGCTAGTATAGCTCAACAGAGTAGCTGGTTGAGATCATGAAGATGATGGTAATTTTGCTAGCAGCAGGCTGCTTTAACCAACCCTGCATCTCTATGCTAGCAGAAAAAGAATGGTTTGCTTGAAAGCCGTGCTCCCCAAGGGAAACCAGTCGTTTCAACCCAACTGTAGAATAAATAGGGTCTCAACAGTGCTTATTTTGTTCAAGGTAACCATATATTGCTTTCTAAATCGTATGAAAAAGCTTCGGGCAAAAGAACTTTTGGTCGGGGTGAAACAACCCTGCATCTGTATGCTAGCAGAAAAAAAAATGGTTTGCTTGAAAGCCGGGCTCCCTAAAATATACACTGTAGGTCCCTATCCCCAGCGTTTCCTCATTTCTTTACCTTAAGAGCACTTAACCATAATGGTTAAGTTCCAGAAAATATCCATACCCCCCCCTCCCCCCACGGAAGGTCGTTGGAAATTCCGAAGGGGAGGGGGGGATCAGAGGCTAAAATTTCCGAGGGTAGTGGGGGCTCAAGTCTAAGCCTTTTTTCCAGAGGGTGGCGGAGGGTGGCAAACAGTTCGTAACGAACGAAATAATACTTACATAAATTGTTTTAACGATCGAAAAAGGAATTGAAATAAATAAATTACTTCTCCATTCACCTGAGCTTAAATGTGTCTTTCTTTAATGTTTGTGTTTTCGCTGCGATTTTCCTGTCATATTTATCCCCAGCAGAATGTGGCCTCTCGTGCACGAGTTTAGGACTTGTTTCCATATCTCAAAATGCCCTTGGATACCTGGTGATGCGTACACAAAGTAAATACTGATTAGGCCTAAGCACTGAAAATACTGATTAGGATTACGGTTAATGGTTAGCTTCTTTATAGGTTCGGGTGTTTGGATTACTACTTAAATCAAATTGGAATCTTTCAGCGAATCCTAGGTGGTCTACTGGTTAGGAGAGAAGACCGCCGATCTTACGCCCCGGGTTCGATTCCCACTCGTCACACCGAAATTTTTTTTCCTTTATAATTGAAGAGACTTGCACTTAGACAACATTTGTTGTGCAGAAACTAAGTCTCTGTGTCAAGAAACTTAGAAATTTCATGTAAGTGTAAGTGAATAGGGGGAGGGAACTTTGAGATATGGAAGCAAGTCTTTACCCGTGCACGAAACCGAGCCGATACAAAATTGCCTGATTTCATACGTTGGGGGCCTGGGTACGAGTCCGTCTATTGTGGGATTAACAACGCATGACCCATATATTCAGAAAGAGCACACCGAGCTTTACAAAATCTTTAAGTTTCGTGTTAATTGGGCCAATATTGAACAAGATACGACCATTCAAAAACTTCAAAATTTGCAAAGAAATGTATGGATTTCCGGCAATCCATACATTTGTTACTAAATTTTGAAGTTTTTGAACGGCTGTATCTTGTTTGATATTGGCCCAATTAACACGAAACTTAAGGATTTTGTAAAGGTCGGTGTGCTCTTTCAGAATATATGGGTCTTGTGTTGTTAATCCCATAATAGACGGACTCATACCCAGACCCTCACGGTATGAAATCCGGCAATGGCCGACGGCAAAAATTGATCTTCAGATCCCTGGCCGAGTGCCTCGTACTCATACCCATGCTTACGCAACTTTCGTTTACGTGAGGTCACCCGAAAAGTAACAAACAAACACAAGTACAATTGATGAGACAGCATAATTTATTACAAAATTTTTAGCAAGGCTCAGCGAAAAGCCGAGAAAAAAGATATCTTATGCATGCAGCGAGCCGTGGTGCCACATAAATTTTTGTCTTTTTTTTATCCGGTTTTTGCAAATTGTTAGCATCAAAATGCTAGTACAGTGAAAAATGAGCTGTTCATCAAGACTTTTCCAACTATTATGCCGCGGATTTTTCTCTTTACGTATTTCTAGTTCCCTTTCCTCACTCAACCTTCTGAAGGCTCGGCTGCTCATCCAGTAATTTTACATCCGGACGATGCCACGACGCTTGTGAACGTTCGTAAAAGCTAATGTCAACGATGTCAGATCAAGGTATTAATACATTTATATCACATGTTAATTAGCACAAATTATGGAAGACAAGCAAGGTAAAGTATAGATGAGACAAATTAATCCGATTCCTTTTTAAATGTTTTCAACTGCGTTTCCCAAAAGTTTATGTTCGCGTTCAGCACGCCAGTCTAAAAAAGCGGCTGTTTTTGTGACATGATCGAGAGTCTTAAGCACTCGAGGAAATCGGCCATTTAAACTACGCAACAACAAACGCTTTTTGCCGTGTTTTAAATTAATTAATATTGCTGCAAGAAATCAAACGTTGTTACGATTTTTTCCACATCAGTAAAAGGATAAATCTTAAATAACGTAGTAAAGTAATAAAAAGAATTGATTGTACCTCTGTTAGCCGTCAATTTTCAACATTTAAAAACGACTTGGAACTTCCGAGGAGTTCTGAAATGAGGGTAAAGAAAAAGCGGAAATTCCGGAGGGGAGGGGGGGTCTTCACAAACCCCTCTGGAATGGAAATTCCGAGTGGATGGGGGGTTAAAACGAAAAAACCTTCCGTGGGGGGGGGGGGGGGTATGGATATTTTCTGGAACTACACATTGCGATCTATAATTTTTTTGTGATCTTTTGTCGCTTGACTTTGTTTAAGAATAAGCAAGCGAATATTAATGTTAAGAGCCGACGTTTCGGTGTCATCGCGACATGAGAGTCCTAAAGTGTGACGTCACAAAAAAATAAATTTGTGAAATTATGGGATTTGGCGCCATTTTCGAATAGAGCGTCCTTAAAAATGAGTATTTGCCAAAAATCACCTCTTAATTGTAATTCCCAGCCGAAACATAGAGGGTGAAAGTTTGTTGCTGCCCCATGTAAATCTCTCTAATTTGGAGTCAGTTCTAAACTGAAGGAACTGGAACAAATTTTGAAGGGTTTGTAGGGGATGCTATTAAACTTTAATCCCCTATATCTCCATCAGGAATTGCAATTCAGAGCTAATTTTTGGCGTGAGGGCATCTTTTAGGATCCTCTCTAAGAATATGACATCACATCCCATAATTTCAAAAAAATTATTTTTGTGACGTCATCACTTTAGAACTCTATTCTCAAGGCATAGTGAATAAATAATGCAAAGATTTGGTTTCTATAGTCTCTACAAATTAGCATAAAGACAAAGGATCGCAAGTTCTTCAAGTTAATACCTTTGCGCGAATGGAATCTGTTTGCATCCACAAAGGTATTCACTTAAAGAACTTGTGATCTTTTGTCTTTATGCTAATTTGTAGAGACTATAGAAAACCAAATCTTTTCGCATTATTTATTCACTATGCCTTGAGAATGGTGTCACGATGACTCCCAAACGTCGGTTTTTAACGTTAATATTCGCTTGCTTATTCTTTAAGAAATCGTTATAGAGTGTGTGCACCTGACGTCATCAAATTCTCAAATCCAAAACGAAAAAGCCACAAACGGTTTTATCCTCATCATGCATAAGAGGCACCAAATTTATGGCTGTTTACAACTTTCCAGCTCAATAGCATCCTTCGTTTGGAAACCAGCGCATTTTGAATTTCGAAGTTATGGCGGTGCGTGACATAACCCTACGATCGCGTTTGTCGTAAAATATACACTTATCTCGTGATTTTTAGCCATTTTAGGAGTTTAAGTATCAGGAAAAGTACTTTTGTAAATATTTTTTGGTTCGGTTCAGATAATCAGTCCACTAAATAGCCAAAGTAAGTTCCAGATGTTTACACTATTTACTGGCCGCCATGTTGGAGGACTAAAGAGGTCCTCCAACATGGCGACCCCATACTAAGCTCTGTAATTTTGTGCGGCACATTTCGACGAATATCTCAACTTTGGGAGAACGCACACACCTTAAACTTGGATAACTGTCTTCTTTATTTGTCGTTTACAATATCTCAATTTTTTGACTTCATTCAATGCACGGTTTTTGATTTTATTTTTTATTGCGTGACACTGCACACACTCTATTGATCAAGACTTTGTGTGAATTTGTTAATTAGTGATCCCTGGATTCCAACTAACTTGTATTCCTTCTTTTCACAGCTGCTCTGATTAAGCAGTCTACAACTGTTAAGAACAAAGACATCCGTATGTTCTTGGATGGCATTTATGTGTCTGAAAAAACAACTGTTGTGGCTGAGGAATAAACTTGTAATAAAGGAATAAAAATCTAGCTTTCACCTGACAAGTTTTTTGTTTACTTTCCTTGTTTATTCTCCCCACCCCAATTCCTCATGGTTTTGAAGTGCGCTTGACTCGATTTATCACAACCTTGTTCCTGGGTACTCTCATTGTTCCCGCCCGGAGTGAGAGAAGAAGCAGGAAGATATAAAGACCCTGGGAACAAGGTTGAATCGAGCAGTGCAGGTTGTACACGTAGCAGTGGTCAGGGGATATGGTGCTTTGTTCTTGTGCAAGAGTACGTAGGGAATGCAGACAATGCTGATTACATTTGAGTTGTTGACCAAGGTTAAATTCAATATTTACCGAAGTGGAGGTGAATAGTGGTGGACATTTACCGAGCCGCAAAGCGGCGAGAGTAACTTTCTTCGTGACAATATACCGACAAAAGCCATTTTGTTTTTCTTCGGCTGCTCGGAGGTGAATAGTACTTGACTGATCTCCTCCGAGGCAGCCAATCAGCGTGCGCGAAAAGTACTATTCACTTGTTTGGTAGATACTAATGTACCCTGGTCCCAGGATGTTGGCTAATTATTTTGGCGTGTTTATGGGCCGACTAGTTATTGAAGGTTCATAAACACGTAAAGACTAACGATCTTGACCGAATACACTTGGTCAACGAAGTGTTAATTGTATGGCATAACAAATATAATTTTCTTACGACGAACAGTTAGGCAATCGGTTAGCAAAACATTGCGTGACCGAGGGAGGGTCAGATCTGGAGTAGCGGGCACAGGGTTGGATTGCAAGCAGTCACCCATTTCGACCTTGTCTAGGAATGTACAGTGATAACACAAATTTAATATTGTTAAAAGCAGCTACGGTAGCGTATTCATATTTCACTGCTGGTCTCTCTTTCCCGTTCTGACCGTTCTCGCTCGCTGGTGATCGCTTATCGTGTCAGAAAGACTTGAGAAAAAGCAAGAGACTGCTCGAAGTCTCAGCACAGAGTGGTAAGTGATTATACTTGCGAGAAGGGTGTCAATGGAACTAAAATCCACAGAAATTGTAGAATAAATTCCTTTGATATCATCCCCCATAGTAATGCCGTGAAGTCAGTCAGGATATCGTCATCTTCCTATAAGCTCCCTAAGTATGATGGACGTCCAGTGGACCAAGCCCGATTGCATACATTACTTTTCTGCCTTTGGAAGAACGAAGAAAGAGAAAACAAGTGTGTGATAGAGGAGTTGAACGACTTGGAGTGTATACGTTTTATAAATTGATCGAAGTATTGAACAGCCCATATTCGCACTACACACGTGCAGCTCAATATTCCGCTTCAGTTTTCTCTGTTTCGTGGGTTGTTACTTGTTTTGCACTTTTCTTCATCATCTCTTACCCTGCGCTTGCGTGCGAATATTCCTTTGTGTCACTAAACCTGAACACGAGATTCGGAATTCAACATGAAATCGAATACAGTATCCGCGACAACCTAGCTCTTCAACCATGGACCTTTTTAACGATGTCACGCTTTTCCGAATTTTTTATTCAAACAAAAAATAAGATAGCACCACTCGAATCATTAGGGAACTTAAGCACTGACGACGGCGACGCCAGGAACATCGCCTACAATCATGGACAAAAGTCTTGGGACAAATTTACATTTGTGGCGCTTTTTCGCACGCGCTAAACAAACAGTCAGGCGCGAATTCATCTACACTTGTTCAGCCCTCCCCCCCACCCCCCTCCCCCCTACAATGTTGGACACGTTTACACGCTGTTTCTCCAGAGTTTCAACATTGTATGGGGGGGGGGGGGGGGGGGGAAGCAACGCATTTTGAAACGGAAAACAGTGCTTTTTTAAAACTCCGTTTTAAAAACACAGAAAATTAATGCAATTACACAAGTGTCCCAAGGAATTTTGTCCACAATTGTAGCAAGAAATGGATTTAAATTTTACTCTCGAATTTCGTAAGTAACTAAGCCCGTTTACGTTCAGAGCGCAAATCTGTCTAAAAACTTGCCGCTCAAACTAAATCTGTAATGCCAGCGATCAAGTCCATAGGGAAATCCAAAATATTTGCCGTCGAGGCCCAGGTTCTCCAAAATACGCAAAACTTGGTCATTTCACGTTGTTGTTTGGCAGAGAACGGCGACGAAATGTACAAAGATTTATAATGCACGTGCACAGCTATTGTTCATGCAGGGCCGGGTTGTTCAAAGCCCGATTAAGCTAACCCAGGGTTTAAAAAGCAAGAATTTTTGTTTCAGTTTTGTAACTTTTTGGTGAGGTGTTCTGTTTATATTGTTTAGCCTTCAGTTTTGACCTGTAGTAATCTCAAACTACACCAAACGTTAGAGGCGAAAAACATTTTTAAATAAGAAAACGAAGTGCTTCAGTTAACGTTTAACCCTGGGTTAACGTTAACCGGCTTTCGAACAACCCGGCCCTGCTCATTAAACCTTTTATTTGGTGACGTCCCCGTTGCCGTTGCCGTCGTGGTTTACTTAAGTTCCCTATTAAGCACTGACGACGGCGACGCCACGGACGACGTCTAGCAAAAAGTGGATTTAAATTTTACGCTCGAATTTCGTAACTAAACCCGTCCAGCGCGCAAATCTGTCTAAAAACCTGTTCAAACTAAATGAAGTGCCAGCGATCAATTCCATGAGGAAATCCAAAACATTTGTCGTCGTGGCGTAGGTTCTCCAAAATACGCAAAACTTGGTCATTTCACGTTGTAGTTTGGCAGAGAACGGCAACGAAATGTACCAAGATTTATACTGCGCACGTGCACAGTTATTGTTTTTCTCATTAAACTTTTTGTTTGGCGACGTTGCCGTTGCCGTTGCCGTCGTGGTTTGCTTAAGGACGTTCGCGCCCATTGCTACTGCGCATCTCTAGTGCGCACGCTATTCATTGGTCACGCGCGTGCCACGTCATTTTCAAGCGCGCGCACGGAGTCGAAAACTCAACAAAATATAGGGCTGATGACCTTTGCGTTAACTTTGTGTGCGAATATTTTTTTTGGATGGTCGGTGACCCCCACTTTTTTTTCGGCAGATCACTTCCTTTTCTGATTCTTTCCATTATACTAAAAAACAAAAAAAATCTGTACGTGGGAAGTTTTAATTATTTCTCATATAGTATTCAAATAGGGCCGAATTGGTACGTGGATACAGGTGTGCGTAACTTAGAAGTTGTATTTTTTTAAGGCTAATTCTAGCTGATTTAATGACATATGTAGCAAAGATCTATCACATAGGCCTATATATGCTGTTTTAAACACACATAACTTAGATATGATTCTTCAACTTAATTATATGCCGATAGTAATGAATCCGGCCAGAATCGCCTTAGTGGCTGGAAATCCTAAAAATGCTATGATCTGTGATGCGCCTTATCTTCAAAACGAGTTCGGTGGCCCCCGATTTTTTTTACGTTTTTTATCTAGTCTTACCATTTTTTACCTGCAGTCAAAGTTTTAAAAAAATCTGTGCGTGGGAAGTTTTTGGGCGCGAACGTCCTTAAGTGAAGTCCGTGACCTCAAACTTGCATTTTTTCACAACGCCTTGGTTCTCATATTTTTATGAGTTTACAACGGATCCTTCTGAAACTTCGCAGATTTACTATATTCAGATGATAAATTGAACTATGGGGGGGGGGGGGGTGAATGTTTGTTTAAAATACGAAAAATTGTTACAGTATGACATCTAGAGTTGCGTCCACGCCTTATTTCATATATTCATTATTTCTTAACCTAATTTTTCTAAGCAAATTTTCTTCAAATAATGATTTCCAAATTCGTCTCTGATCAGCTTTTTTAGTGGTCTCGGGGTGGTATACAAAAATAAATTGTGTGTGAACTGCCATTTGTAACTCACAGTTATGTACTTGCACTCATCAGCTCCTACTAATCATCAATTTTGAGGTTTGGGAGTCGGGCGAAGGTGAATGGCTTCCTTCAGTGCAGTTCTCTCTTCAATTGCCGAGAATTTCTTCGCGGGAAATTTCGGAGAAAGGAAGACGATCTCTAGTCGTTGTGCCGATAGTAAGATAGCTAAACGAATCCCGATTCCCGCATCCCGCCACTAGCAATTTCTGGCTAAATCCCTCTGATCACGCCCCACTCTGGTAGCATATGCGCACCGTCAGTAACCCATCATTTTCTGCCTCGTTCCCCGAAGCATTTTTATCCCGCATCCCGCATCGTGCCGTAAAATTTCTCATCCCGCATCCCAAATCCCGCATCTTGCCACACCCGTGTTGGACCCTCTGAAACGACTCCGCATTTTTCTTTTCTTGATGTCTAGAAACCTCGCCATGGGAACGTGCATGGGAAGGTCGAGCATGACAAACCTTGAAATTACACTCATTAGAGACCCAACGACTAGAGATGCAATGTGGGAAGAATATTATTTCCATCAATGGGGAATATTGGCCAACAGGGATCGTCAGATAATCATGCAGACCTTTTGGCAAAATACAAATACTACAAGAATTGACGAGCTGTTGAAAGAAAACTCGGAATATCTACAGATGATTAGGACGGGATCGAGTCAAGCAGTAGCTCGCGAGGCAATGATCGCTGCAGTCAATCAGCTTGTTGCGCAAGAAGTGGTCAGGACTACCGTTGGAGGAACTGTGCGCCTAGGGGGACTGAAGTGTGGAATGTCTGCTTTTGCAGAAACAACGACGCTAAGAGCCGTCCGTGGAACATCTTCTATGCAAGCTTCCATTTTTCTCGGACCAGTTATTTGCTCGATTGTAGGTGAACAAGTAGCTCGAATTGCCGGACAGAAATTCGGAGTGACCGATGAACAAACAAAGGACCTTGTCAACTTTGGAGGGGCCGTGGCGGGTGGGGCCCTTGCTGGCGCCTTTGTTAGAGGCCCTACTGGGGCTCTTGCAGGTTCTGCGCTTGGAGGCTTCATTTGGGGGCTCGGTGAGCTCATAAGTGGTGCTGTGAGGCGGAGCACTAAAGCACCGCCTAAAGTACCAAGGGACAACTGGTGTTTTTGTGAAATTGGATCGTTGGGTAATGGTGAGGATCAGTTATGCTTTGGCACTTATAACTCCGTTGATACGGTTTACCGCGAAACTTTTCAATATGAGTATAGAGGGCAAAATTCAAATTGGGCTATGAATGCGGGCCAACCACATGATGGCAGCTTTCAACTGTGCATCTGGGCGGGAAATGCCATGATCAAGCTTCTGAAAGTTGTTTACCATCGAGACAGAATACGCATCATCAGGAAGAAAAGAGCTTACTACATAACTCACTGTAAAGGACAGTTTCATCCCGGAAAAGACTCTGGTACAACGGTAGTGTACAAAATCAAAATACGGCGACATTAGAACGGCTAACTGCAGTCAGTAGACGGTTATACAGTGTTACATTGAGAAAGTAAGTTCCGTCTACTATGTTGCACTTCTCCTAATGAAATCTTGACAAATTATAGTGGTACTGGCTACCCGAAATAATCTCAGAGTTAAAAAGGAAGATTAAGGAGGTGGTAAGGTTATTAGAGTTCTGCTAGTATTTTTTTCTCTCTAAATGAGGCAGGGAGTAGGAGATGAGACGTTTAACAGGAACGAGACATGCGTGCATGGGCGCGTCACTGGTCTAGTCTTCTTGCCAACCTTCGAGATTTGTTTCCCAAAGTGCTTAATCTTAGACTTGTGTTGTGTACTTTAGATTGTCCCTCAGCTTCTTCGAGGAGTATCAATAGAAACCTGTACACAGACTCCCGTTTCACGAAATGAGGAATCCGCTTAATGCATATGGCACCCTGTCATTAAGACAGGAATGTGAGCGAGAATAATAAAAATACGGCGTACTCAGTGATTTATAGTTTACTACTTGTAATCATTTCGTTTCTATGATCAAATGAATCTGATAGCTATAAATGATTTTATAACTTGATTATTTCGTTTCTGACTTACTGCTTAATAATGTTAGAATATTGTATAGGAAATAGTAGTAGATTCTGTTAGTCGTGCTATTTTCTAGCTTTGTCCCTGTGAGTAATATCGTTGTAATTTGTAATTGAGTGTTAGTGATTTAAGTAACTTAAGTTTTTGTTAAATTGTACAGTAAAGAGTGGTATCACAATTAAAAAAAGGAAAAAAATACCGCCTTCTTAAATTTTTATTCTTCCTTAGAAATTCCACTCGAATACGCCTAGGCCAGTTTATCACAAGTTTGGTTTGTTTTCAAGCTTTAAGGACGTTCGCGCCCAAAAACTTCCCACGTACAGATTTTTTTAAAATTTTGACGGCAGGTAGAAAATCTGATAAGATTAGATGAAAAACGTAAAAAAAATCGGGGGTCACCGAAGTCGTTTTGAAGATAAGGCGCTTCACATATCATAGCATTTCTAGGATTTCCAGCCACTGAGGCGATTCTGGCCGGATTCATTACTATCAGCATATATTTAAGTTGAAGAAATCATATCTAAGTTATGTGTGTTTAACACAGCATATATAGGCCTATTTGATAGATCTTTGCTACATATGCCATTAAATCAGCTAGAATTAGCCTTAAAAAAATACAACTTTTAAGTTACGCACACCTGTATCCATGTACCAATTCGACCCTATTTGAATAGTATATGAGAAATAATTAAAACTTCCCACGTACAGATTTTTTTTGTTTTTTAGTATAATGGAGAGAATCAGGAAAGGAAGTGATCTGTCACCGAGCATCCAACAAAAATATTCGCACATAAAGTTAATGCAAAGGTCATCAGCTCTATATTTTGTTGAGTTTTCGACTCGGTGCGCGCGCGACGCGCGCGCTTGAAAATGACGTGGCACGCGCGTGACCAATGAATAGCGTGCGCACTAGAGATGCGCAGTAGCAATGGGCGCGAACGTTAACCAATTTTTGGGTCAAGGAAGAGCAAACAATATGAAGTTTCATTTCCTGTTATTTCACGAATGACATGTTGTCTGAAGGGTGGGTAATTCAGTATTGTAAACTGACCACTTGAGATAAAAGTAGTTTAATCAAAGCTTTTTAGTTTAAGGGGTTCAGGTCATGGGAAAGTACATGAGCCTACGCTATCGATAAATTTGGTCGCAGTAAATAACACTATGATTTTCTCTCAGATCACTGGCCTAATTTCATACTATGACCTCAAGTGTTTTTTTTGCCACCCTCGGACTCTCTTGGATATCTGAAGAGAATCTTTCTTCAGTCGTTCTAGGCCTGATATCGGCCTTAGTCGGTTTTGATGCAAATTTTGTTTTGAAAAGCAACCATCTCGAAGTGGCGCGGAAGTTATCACTGATTAATCAATAAACTTGCGATCGGGCATTCCAATTTTTTTGTGGCATTGGAAGAGAGGAAAAGTAAGCCGAGGAAAAACAGTAATTTATCAAGTTTGCTGATCTGGTGAGTTGTCTGTAGCGAGCGAGGTCCAGAGTCTACGCTATAATGATGCCGATTGGTTCCCTGACTTGCCGCTGATCGGCGAGTTTAAAGGGGCTCAGTCACGGTATTTTGAGTTATTTTGAGCACCGACAAAATTACCGTAAATTGAAGGAAACCTGAAAATAATACTTTGTAAAGACAGAAAAACATCAAAGAGTTAATAATAAACCATAAAGTAACAAGGATGGTTGAGGATGGAGAAGATTGACACGGATTGCAAACAACGAATTTGAAAAGTTTAGCGTATCTTTTGAAACCGCTTAACCGTGACTGAGCCCCTTTAAACTCAAGATCTGCAATCGTCAACATGGAATGACAGATGAATTGATAAATACACACTCCCTTTCTGCCCATTCCGACATTCCGTCTGAGCCGCGGGGCAACTGAAACATGGTGCGGAAAAAAAACCCTTTTGAGATACAAAATTCCAAGGTGATTTTCTTTTCTAGGTAACATAAAACTCCTTCAATTCTCAGCGCAGCGTTACTGAGATGTCACGTCAGGAATAACTCGCTTTCTTTATACGCACTGCCTAGCACTCAGTAACTTTATTTTTTTAGGCAAATATTTTCTACATGTCAAATAGTATTACAGTCAACTTTCGCCTTGGAACACCCCCCTCTAACAGACATAACAGACACTCGATATTAAATACGGACATAGGCTAAATTCCCGCCCGAAACAGTAATGTACGTACACATATGGAAACAATTTCCGCTACAAAGAACTGCGGACACCTGATATGGTCACCAGGTAATATTTTAATTTTGTTGTTCCTCCCTCGTTATTGTTACGACAGACAACTAGGACTAATTCTCAGTATTCTGCAATCGGACGGTCTCAGGCTTGTAATGTTCATTAGTTTGTATAATACCAGGAGGGCTTCTCAGTGATAATACAAATTAATTTCGTTAAAAATCTGGAAATCGTACAACTGATTATAGCATGCAGTACATGCATAGATTATTTGTGACACTTCACAATGCAACAGCTGTAACCAAATTGAAAATTAATTGGGCCATTTTCATTAGAAGTCCAGTGGCGGAGCCAGGAATTTCTGAAAGGGGAGGTTGTACACTATCAATGAATGTCACCTGTTCATGTCGCTTGTTATACCTGAACCTGATACGACCTTTGCGAAATGTACAAGCAGTCGAATGGTAAAAGTGAAATAACTTCGTAAAAACATTTTATTCTATTATTATTTTACGAAGAATCAAGCAAAATAACAAAAAAAAAATTCACAAAGGGGGGGTTGCAACCCCCAAAACCCCTCCCCTGGATCCGCCTCTGAAGTCCCCGGACCCTCGCTACTACGAACACCAAATGACGGTCCCGAGGGTGTCCGCTAACAACGCGTGACAAGCCTAAGAACGTCTGCGTGGGAGGCTACTAACAGAGTTGACTGTGTACACAATTTTTCATAGCGCACTTCGTTTCACTGGTGCGTGAGAAAATCGGACCTAGAAAAATACATTGTACAGTCACTTGAAACAATGAGAAATAGCTAAAACCGGAGAACTATAATCTTTTTCTGTCCAGAATTTCACTGGTTTTCCTTCTTCTCGTTACCAATTGCACTCGTTCCTTCGTCCAATTTGCAGATGCTTTCCGTGACTTTGGAGCTTGTGAACACGCCTTAGTTCATTAAATTTAGGAAGTATATAAAGGTGGTTTTTCTACCAGTGGACCAACCAGGCATGTAAGAGAATTCAGAGTTTTCCTGCTATAGAAATAGTAAGTATACCTTCTAAACCCCATGGCATGCCTTCAGACCACACCCCCACGCCCGTCTCTTCCACCTAGCAAGTAGCTTACGCCTCCGGCGAATGGCACGCGTAAAAAGAACATTGCATGTGTAAAATTCGCACGCGTAAAACAAAATTGCACGCGTCGGAGAGCAGTCGACAATGCTGAACGGGTGCTGGGTAGTGTTACTTTACTGTCACTTGCTCGAATTTCACGGCGTTTCAGCGCGATTGAAGGAACTGATACTGAATAAGTGTATCACGCGGTTTAGTTTTCGGGTTGTTTGCGTTGAAACCCCGGGGGGGGGGGGTACTTGATTTATTCCTGGGTGGGGAGGTGCGGCCCGGCCCCTCATACCCTGACCCTGTTTAAGACAAATATCGCTGATTTTCCTACCCTGTTTAAGACAGAACTCCGATTTTTGATACCCTGTTTAAGACATGGATTAAAAGTTGCGGTTACAAATTGTGTGGCTTTCTTGTTGTGTAATCAGTGGAAATTAATGTACCTGGTATCAATGCCAAAGTCAACAAAAGACAATAATAATTTAAAAGAGCTTGTAAAAATTTTGCCATTTATTGTCCAAGAAAAGATATCCCATTTAAGACAAAAACTGATGAATCGATACCCTGATTAAGACAAAAAATGACAAATTCGATACCCTGTTTAAGACAAAAATCCCGAAAAACATACCCTGACTGGCCGCACGTCCCCATTAAGCTCATATAAGGGAGTACCCCCCCCCCCCGGGGTTGAAACAACGCGAACTTTAAACCACTATACTAATAGCCTTGGGCAATTGTTAGACACACAGGGCAACCTTTCTCGAAACAGCTCAGTGTAACGTTTAAAACTTGAGTCATTCTCTGTAACACCCTGAAGAAAGGAGGCCGAGCCTTCCCAAATACTGGAAAATATATTCCTTTACTGTGTAACCAGTGTAATGGGTAATGTACTTATAATGCTCTTTGTTGCATGTAATGTCATGTTGAAAGAAAAAGGTTCCCAAGATTGGCCAAGAAGCTTATCAGAGTAAAAAAGATACAAAGCCGACCCCCCTCCGCTCCCTCCTAATCAACCCACCGTGAAGTTAACCGCCAAATTTTAGGTTGAAAAATTCTTTTCTTAAACAGATCTTGCCGAATGTAATCCCATGGGCTTATATTTAAGTATTAGCTCTTAAAGAAAGCAAAATTTGTCCGTTTGCAAAGCAGTATTAAAATTTTGATGGCAGAAACGTTTGCTCGCTGCATAAGGACTTGTTTTGCTCGTTACGGTTCGCAGGCCCACTTACCCTATCGCGCATTTGGCTTGAATTTTTCAGCGGTTACGTTTTAAGTTCTTGGCTTCCCGGGCAAGTGTTAGCCGTCAAAACAAAACTAAGGCCTGGATGTAGGATACACAATAATGCTAGAGGCTAGTCCCTTGCGCAATTTAAATAACCGAAATAAAATATTACTCAGCCAAAGGTATTGAGCTTACATACATTTATATCTCCATTTTCATTCGTATTTCAGAGAAGCTCGGTAGTGCTGATATCTTCTAACAAAGCTAATAAATAAATAGACGGACATGCGCGCCGGCTCGCCCGCAAGTCACTGAAAAATATTAGACTCAGTCAAGTTACATGTTCTTGAAGTGATACTGGTATTAAATATAAAGCCCAAGCGGTCATTTCGCCGGAGGGCCGGGGTATAAAAAACCATATGCAGGGTCATGCAGGAGCCGGGCTCCTGCTATATGGTTGAATTTTGCCAGCACAACGACTGCACCTGTTCGAATTAGAGTTTTTTTGCTGATTGCACATACATAAAAAATATGTAATTTGGCCGTACTGGTGTCAACTCGTTGGTAGCCAGTACTGCGTCGATACTGAGGCTAACTCATCAGCTCATATATTCGTTTAAAGATGGATCTTCATTGATTTTTTTGAACAAACGAAAGACTTTTTGTTCATAATTTTTACGTTGGAAAATCATCAATTTTAACTTCAGGAAATTAAAAAGGGAAACTCCACGCATTTATATCATTCATGCCGCATCGCACGTGCACGTAAAAACTACACATCCTTTTAAAAATTAGCCTTGCTTGATTATATGTTTCAAAAAGCCGTTCTCAACATTTCGAAATAACTGTTGTTGGCTGATTTGCCATATATACCATGTATGGCGCAAATTTACCTCGTACGGTAAGTCATGAAGGATATAACGAGGCAGTATTTGTCTGGGTCATGACGTAGCAGTGTGTAGAAATATCACACAGGTGTGTCAATCGCTGTGATCACGTGACTTCCTTCTTCGCTGTATTCAATTCAATTCACGAAAGGGCAAGAT
Organism: Platygyra sinensis; assembly: GCA_019787425.1. Taxonomy (NCBI): domain Eukaryota; kingdom Metazoa; phylum Cnidaria; class Anthozoa; order Scleractinia; family Merulinidae; genus Platygyra; species Platygyra sinensis. Next base: position 111,233 of record JAHPZR010003419.1, on the reverse strand, counting down.
GGCGGAAGAGTTGTGACGCTGTTTGTACTGAAAATCGTTCACAAGAACTTTGGACTGGGCTAATTTCCTTGTTGACGGGAATCTTTAAGACTACGTAAACATTTGAACTACTTTAGAACGGTGATGTCGGTTGCGAAACAGTTTGTTGGTCGAATGAACATCATCCTTGCCTTATTATTGTTGGTTTGTGTCAGGAATTTTGTCAATGGCAGTCTCTACGACGAAAAACAATCCCAAGAATACACAGAGGCCAAATTGAATATAACGTATTGCGATAACTCTGGCAAGAAATGTCATGTTAAACCGTATAATGGCAATGGAAAATTTGGACTTCATAGCCCCAAACACGGCTCGAAAGGATGGCTTTACACCTTGATCGAAAACAACGTAAACGGCTGTAAAGAATTTAACGTGAATGTCGACAAAAACCCATGGATTGCTCTCATTGAAAGAGGAGTATGCAATTTCAAGGAAAAGATAAGAAACGCCTATAAGCACAACGCAACTGCGGTGATAATATACGATCATGAAGACAGAGACGACGAAATTATTATGTCTCACGACGATGCTGACTATCTTGTTGCCGTGAGTATAACGAAGACTCTCGGCGAAGACCTAGCCCGAGCGCTTGTGAACAGAACGAAGGCTGTCTATGTAGAGATATCTGTTGGCGATAGGTACACTAATAAATGGGTTAATCCTGCCTCGGTTCTTTTCGTTTCGGTTTCGTTTATCGTTTTGATGGTCATATCACTCGCTTGGTTGGTGTTCTACTACGTACAAAGGTTTCGTTATGTGCACGCACGCGATAAAACCGAGGTAAGAAACGAGCGTTGTAAACAGGAAAACAGCGTGGTTCTTTAGTTTTACGTCATTTAAAACACAAATGTAAATTATCTAAGATGGATAAGTTTTATTTTTATTTGTTTTGAAATTCAGTGTTTCACACTTTTGGCATAATTGGTTCCCAACATTTGTTGTGTAACTGATAATACTTTGAAACTGACATGTAACTTGGAAGTTTTATTTAGCACAGGTCATGTTTTGCTTTCCCTCTCTCCTTTGTTACACAGCAATTAACTCGTTTGGAATCTTAAGAGTTTGTACTTACGTCACGATGCTGTCCAATTCCGAGTTGAAAATGTTGTTCAGTGGAGCGTCTAGTCATTGCCGATTTTGAGCGGAAATATTCAGCTATTGCGTTTCAAGGCAGCCATTGGCGTTAACTTAACCGAAAATTAACTCAAAAAAGCTTAATTAAAGATGCTAGATTTGTTCCGCTTTTGGGAATTCAGAGCAGATGAGGAAATAGGGCAGACATCTGTTATGTTGCAACGTTAGTGTCCATAATTTTCACTTTGAAGTGCAATATTCTAGTTATAAGAGACAACAGGTACTCCCTGAAGGCTTTAGCAAAGTTAGTAATGAATACAGAAAGACATCTGACATAACGGGTAATATTTTTATTAATATTGCATGTATACGAGTAGCATAATTGAGAAATTTGTGGAACTTCATTGCAAATGGGCCAACTCTGAGTTATTGTATTTTACAGAAACGTCTAACTTCAGCTGCCAAGAAGGCTATTGCAAAGCTCCCAACACGGAATGTTAAAAAGGTAAGCTAGGTTAATTGAACATTGGCATGTACATGTAAGCCCCTTTTGCCTCTTGTGCAAAGATACAGAGGTTGAGGACAGTGAATGTTGATAGAAATTGAGGAGCTTGCATTAAATTGCTCTTGTGTACAGTAAACTTTGTGTATTCATCAATCTTTTAGCAGATATGCATTAAAACATCCTATGGTAAAAACCATCAATGACAATGACATCCCACTTAGAATTCCATAAACTTTAGAGAACACTGAAATGATTTTAATTTCATATTGAGAGTTTTTTTGAAAAGAGGTGTGAAGTCCAGTAATGACACAGGTCTCCAAACCACAATCTCTTGTCTTAAGAATTGTATGAGGAGCTGTCTGTGTCATTGTACAGATTAAGGATTGTAGGGACCAGTCATGATTTACAAATCACTTATAGAATACTTTGCATCCATCCTGTCCTCTAGACTGATGATGATGAAATAGATAGCTGTGCAGTGTGCTTAGATGGTTACAAAGCTGGTGAAGTTGTCCGTATACTTCCTTGTCAGTAAGTATATCATTTTAAAACTCGTTATCATGTTGCAAAGGAAAACTTTCCTTCAAAATGCACATGGCAGTTTCCCCACAATAATTTTGAATCAAAAGTTTTGGTCACATTACTGGCATGCTAAATCTGCTCATTGTGCTTGCGTGAAAAGTGATAGCAGGAAAATCCTCTGTCATTTTGAATAGTGCTATTTGTGTTACTTTTGGGGTTCTGTTTTTTGTAATTAGCCTTTAAAGATGATTTTCTTCTTGCAAACTTATTTTTGTCCTTACTCTAAGGTTCAAGTACCCTGGGTTCCAGAGGATATTTTTTTCTGATGGATATTTCGCGGCGAAGCCGCATTAACGAGGAGGAGAAAAAAATAACCTCTGGTCACAGGAGCACGCAACCTCATTTCCATGTAATTCCCGGATCAAATATCACACCAAACGGTTTTTCAATCCTACGCAGTGAAGTTGTTCGATATAGCCAATCAGGGCCATTGTTATATTGTTAAATTCCCTGCGGACATGGGAGTATCCAATCGGTGACCCAGTTCAATTTCTGAACTGATTTCTCGCATGGAAATGAGGTTGCGTGCTGAGGTTGCATGCTCTGGAACCCAGGGTAAGGTTCAAGCCCAAAACTTCACATAGCTGATAGCAGAGCAATGTCACTAATAAAATTGAAATGAACATATTGCCCAGCTTGGATTGCTCTCATTTTGCAGTGGTATCATTCATTTAGATATGCCAAAGTGGTATATGATACAATGTAGTATAAAATATTGTGGACAGAGTCACATAATTATTAGCATTACAAAGCCAGTGATGCTGTTTTTCAGGTATACTTTCTTGCCTATAGTGTAATGCATGTGCACGTAATGCACGTGCAGGTAATGCACGTGCAGGTAATACACATGCAGATAATGCACGTGCAGTTTCACCTAATTCATGTACATTGTACACAGCGTACATGTACGTGATGTTTTTTAATCATCACAGCTTCATTTTTTTTCCTCCAGGCACGAGTTCCACAAGATGTGTATTGACCCATGGCTGGTAGAGCACAGGACTTGTCCCATGTGCAAACTCAACATCTTAAAGGAATTGGGTGTGGTAAGTTCTGCGTTCTCTAACAGTGCATATTTCGTTAAAAGGAAGCTTGAAGTCCTCATTTACAAATTATATGTTGATCAAGAGAGATAACTTCTATTTGGCAATGATTTCGGGTTTTGAATGACAGTCGTCTAAACCACACGGACGTGCAGGAAGGCAATGTTAGTGACCTTTTGAAATTGATACATGGATTGAAAACTGTTATGTAATGAAAATTGTGTCATGAGTTTACATTGTGAAACATGAATTTTTTTTGTTTTTAGAATGTAAGAATTGTTTAAAAACTTATATAACAAAAGGAGGTATTCTTAAAATGTATGGTTTTAAGCCTCTTGAAGCTTGATAATTTTTCTCTTTGATTCTAATTATGGCAATGGTATGAGACAAGGGGACAAGGAAGTACATGTAAATTAATACAGGGCTCGAAATTAAAAAAATCGTTAGGTCGCCTTTTGGCGACTAACTGAAGAAATATAGTCGCCAGATGCAAATTTTAAGTCGCCAGTTTGTATAATCAAAATAATGTTCGGGTTCCGCTTGTTGAAAGTGTTTGATATTGTCTGGTATGGCTTGGGACACATACAATAAGTATTTTTTCGACTTATCCATTTCTTTTTAATAACACTTTTCATTTCGCGCGGCAGCGCCCAACTTGCATGTTTCGCCGAAAACAGAGATTTACCTGTATTTTAGCATAAAAAATGCTGGCTTCGTTTTCGCGGTAGAAATAAATCATTTCTCAGTTTTCGCGTACAATTTCTACAGTTTTAATAAATATATCGTTGTTGAGTTAAGCTTTGTACAGAGAAACTAAAAAATGTTCGCAGAAACTTGCTAAACTTACGAAATAAACAGCGTTTTCGTTCCCAACGCGGCTATTTTTATCCTGGAAAGAAATTTGATCGTGGCAGATTTTGATCACGTGCTAGTCACGCAATCAACAAAACAACGCTATAAATTGTAATTTTCGCCAAGCTTCATCGAAACACTTGTCTGATTACCTTTGATTCTAAAGCTTACCTTTTCTTCTCAAAATTGCTATCGTTCAGCGGTCTTTTTGCAAAATTCTGTGGCTCCTGCTGCTCCTGTGTGGTTCCAGGGAGAGAAACTCTAATGCCGTCGCAGAAAATATTGCGAACAGGAGTCCGTAAAGTTTAGAGGGAACGTGGCTTTTTTATGCGATTTGGCCCATTCTTTTACGACGAACGCAAAGCAGGACGATGTTTATTTTAACTTTAATTTTTTATTGTACTTCTAAATCATGCAAAAGGTCGCCAAACTGGCGACTAAACAAAAATTTTAGTCGCCAAGGAGAAAAAGTTAGTCGCATTGGCGACCATATTGGTCGCAATTTCGAGCCCTGTAATAAGCTTTTCAAAGGAATTTAGACCAAAAAGATATAATTTGGACCTAAAATTATACAACTCAGACACTACAGGTATGAAGTAAAATGTGTATGAAGTAATCCAGCATGACATTACCTTAACAACATAACCGCCAGCTGTTCCAATCAGATTTCAGCTGAATGCATTAGAGTATATTGTTTATCTCGTCCCTCTCACACTTTTTAAAGCGAAACAGATAAAATCCCAGAGTTACCCACTTTTGGAGGGATTTAAGATTCAAGACACGTCTTACTAATATTCACAGAATGCGTTCTGTTGCCGTTCCACACTCATGCCCTTTCCCGTTCTGTATCCGTTCGGTATCTGTTCCATACCCGTTTCATATCCATTCTCTATCTGTTCTGTTCCCGTTCTTGGAACTCGTTGAGAAAAACGAAGTTTCCGAGAACTCGTTTACAAGAATGCTTCCAAGGAATTAGCAACACTCAGTAAAAACTTTTGCCTTATGTGTCTGTGCAAGAGTCCAAGCTATAAACTCACATTTTTGTTGTAAAAACTGGAGTCCAGTTACTTGAAAAATATGGGAAAAGGATTGCAATATAACTTCAAGGCCAGTTACGGAATCATTTTTCCGAAATATGATATGATACAAAGCGACTGAAAGTCTGTGTGATTGCCCGAGGAAAAGAAGTAACGAACTGGCCAAGCACTTTCAACACCATCAATGAAGAAATGCAAGCAAAAGACTGACTTTTGGCTCTTGTAGTTACACTAATACTTTAAGTGGGATTTAACATGCAAGTATCACTGAAAAATTGTTTAGCAAATGCAGAGAAACCAACAGGCCGAGGGAATGCAACACAACATTTTGTGATACTTTTGGTGATGTTCTTTTAACAGGCGAAAGCTAAGTGAAGAGTGAACATTATCCTCACCGATCCTTCCGCAATGTTGGCAAATACCACCGTAATAAAGGTCAACCAAAACATCGAGTTTTTAGTTTGATTTGTTTTTGTGTGGAAACCTTTCAATCCCAGTCTAACTCGACTCGTCATTTCATTTCCTTATTTGGACATAACTTGTTCTTGTTGACAATAACAAAATGGCCTGCAACAAACATGAAATGGCCAAGAAGAAGCAGGGAAGAAGCTTGCTTAGTGGGCGTAAAAAGAAATGAAAAATGACATAAGATGATTCGTTCCATCAATTTCTCAAGATCGCTGGGTTGGACAAGAATTGACAAACGTGTATTTGAAATTGTATCGTTTTCAAATCCCTGGAAAGCACTGTGATAGAGCTCTGATAGCGTACTTACTAGCATGTGTTCTGAAGAGCGCGTTCTCTTGTAGTTCGTTTTCTAGAGAACTCTTTTATAATTTTTGGGATCAGTCACCGTTCCGTATCCGTTCGATATCTGTTCGATATCCGTTTTGTATCTGTTCTATACCCGTTCCGTTCGCGTTCTCGTACCCGTTCTGTATCTGGTCTATTGCCGTTCACATTCCTTGTTAGGTTTCTTCTGAGTGGTACTGTAACATTTGATGTGATGTTTCACTATCTTCTTCAGGCTAGCGATGAATGTCGCACTCAGGATGTGGAGGTCGGAACTTCTGAGATCCCAGAGGAAGACCATCACACTGCAGCTGATAACCCTGGTGTGGTCATGAATGAAATTGAACCCTGTGTCAATGAAAGGAGGCCAAGCTCTGACACTTCAGGTATATATAAATTTATATCTGCTTGTAATCTAATCTTAGTGGTGCATCGGCTGATCAATGTAAAACTGTTACACTGGTTTGTGTAGCCTTTGGTGACTAAGGCATGCATTTTCCTTTCGACTGAAAGTTCTGGAACTATTGAGATGGGCAAATATTGAGATTTCCTGGAATGGTTTCTGGGAAAAATAACAACAAGAATTAAGACTGAAAATCACAGAAATTCTGTAAAGATTTTTTACCTGCCTTGCATTTAGTCACAACCCCATTTTTTGGTCTTGTTTACAGAAGAGCGACACCTGGAAGAATGTAGTATTAACAGTTGTAATATTATTGACAGTATCACCAGTGGATATTACCTCCCTCCCCATCCTCTATAAATTAAACTCTGAATCCAAAATTATTTGACAACAATTGGAGCGTAAAGATGTGGATAATTAACAATATTAGACTACAAGACCAAGTTTGAATGAGTGATTAGTCAATAAGGCATAGCAGAGTTGATTCTCCCTTATGGAAAACAAGAGCACAAAACTTTCAACTTTTGTCTATTTGTTAAGCCTAAATTTGAGAGTAATTTTCAGGGAATGGAAAACAACAAGAGAACCAATCAGCTTCACACATTTCTTATGGAACACAGTTGAGTGGTTACTATTGGCCAATAGCCAATGGCCTGAGTACAATTCTCAGAAATGGGAAACACATTTAGTCCTTTGTGGTGTTTAGTCTAAGTAATATCTTAAAGCAGTGAAATGATTGAAGGTTTTTGCTGTCTTTATGCAGAGAGCTCCAGTGTTTCTGGATCTGGTCGTGTGCTTCATGTTAGTGCAGAAGTGAACTGGGAAAGAGAAGATCAGTCCAGCTCGACATCAAACTTGGTTGAACATCCTAATCTAAGGGCCTAGCAACATCAACCATCATTTCTTAGAATTGTTTTGAATCTTGATTACTGTACTTAGAACTGGGGTGCATGTAAATAGATAGGCCTCATACTTTGTAGTATAGTTTTAGCTGGAAGGACACTGTATGTGCACATGCATGTGTAGTAGATCTTGTTAAGTCACTGTAAAGTATAGTTCTGTTGTCAATGTCTCTCTAAGTCAGAGACCTGTTAAGGCAGGTAATAAGGCTGGTGTGAATCCTGTTTGTACCTGATACAGCAGGCAATAGAGCTGGCCCCAATTTTTTTTCATTAGAGGGAGATTTCTTTCTTTATTATTTTTTGTTTTATTGTGGCCTTGTTGCTCATATTGCTTTGTTTAACATCAATGATGTTATTTAGTTTGTATTTGTGCCTCCCCCAGTTGTAGCTTGTAAAATCTAATATAATTACGATACTGTATTAGACCTTTTTTATTTACTTTGTGTCAAGCACTTCAAATTGCCATTGTGATGTAATAATTGGTTTGCTGCTTAATTCTCCTTTGTGGTAAGTGTCATTTATCTAAAAAATACAATGACTGAACATTATTTGTAACTGGATGAAGGGTTTCTTATTCCCCAGAACAGGTTAATAATCTTAGCACCAGAAATCAGATTGATAAAATTTTCTAAGGAGGATTATTGAGAAAAATGCCTGTAACTGTAATAAATTTTTGCATCATAATTTGGCATTTTAAAAAGGGTAAGAAATATTATTTTAGGACGCTTAATTGTGAATTTATTTAAACCTTGTCCTGTAATTCTACTAGTTTTGTGGTTCAAACATCAGAAATATAGAGCCATGTACAGATTTAGGTCAAGATAGCAGAAAGTCATGGTCAGAGTGAGGTTGTTTTGCAGTCTATTTCATGTATTTTTAATCAAAGCAATCAGGGGAATACAATGAAAACTGTGCTTCATTGATTAATATTCTGCACTGATTAATGTAACTGTGTATTATGAGTTCCTATTAAATGGACTCAAAGTACAGGTAGCTTAAAAGATTGATGGGACACTGTAATATTCACTTCTGTGCAAGTCCTCTAGCAGGTTAGGTGAATTTGATTTGACTGTGAAATTTAATTCAAATTCATGAACTTTCCAAAGTGTATTCATTGATAACATCCATAGAGAGAACTTATCTATTTTTCTGTGGGAACATGTGAAGTTCTTTAACAGTACAAAGCAGTTTTTCTAGGTAATGTTGCTGACTGGCCTCAGGATTTTAAAGGTAACACAGTCAATTTTTTGCCAGTCCATGTTGTGAACATCCATCATTACAAGTAAATCACTAGAGAGGTTAAGTGTGACATTTAGGACAAATGGCAAATGGCAAAAATGAAACTTTTTCTGTCTGTCTTCAGCTGTTTGTAGTGTAGAGTGAAATTTTTTTAATTTGTTTGGAATGGTAGAAGAGGTTTTATTTTATTGATCATTGTTTTATTTTTCTGTTATTTAAGGATTAGAAGAAAAGAACCGCAAAATGTCACATGTAATTTTTGTCAATTGCCGTAAACATCATACTTAACCAGAAAACCTTCATTATTTTAACTGCTTGATTTCATTCCTGGCACTGCTTCACATTGTGCTGCTCCAGAAGATATCCCTACCCAACCACTGAGGATTTTTTTGTTTTAAGGCACATACCCTGCATAAATTGCAGTTCAGCTTCATACATTCCTGGATTTGGGATTTCAAATTGCCATCCATGACAGAGTGGGTAGGAATGCTTTCTGGAACCACACATTTTCAAGCTCTTCCTATCGAGTCTTCAACTGATGATCCCAAACACAGCTGTATGTCACTGAGATCAGCCAAATCTATGAAAAGCTTGAAAATGTGATTCTTACAAGACCTTTATGTAGACATCATAGGTGTTACATTACATTTTGAACTTTTTGAAGAAAATGATTGCGCTTCGAAATATTACTGCTTTTATGAACTAGCAGATTTTTTTTTATGTTGTGCCTGAGTAGTGACATTGGTTCAAGTAATCGGATAGCTCCGTCCATCTTGAATCAGATGTAGTTACCAGTAATACACTGGAAGCTGCGGACTAGTCATCATAGAAATTCTCCTTTCTGTTCAATACATGTGTATATGGACGAATTCTTCAAGATTTGGATAGTTTTTTATAGGCTACTCTTCATTATTATTCATGGCAGATCCTTTGGGGAGGGGGGCAGGTGGGCTTGGTTGAACAGCCTAAATTAAAGAAAAAAGAGACTTGAAAACTTGCTGACTGAGTCCCAGTATGCCAGGAATCACCAGTTGTAAAAAAAAAAATAGGAAATTAGGGGAGGAAGTTCCTGGACCTCCCTGAAATCATGTATCCACCCAAGTTGTTTCATCGACACTTTGTGGAGAATTTTGATGCTGATCAGTCTAGGGGCAAAGGATATTGTCTATGAGTAGTTTACTGTGAATTCTTCCTTTGTGGTATGTGGCTTGTAGATAAACGAGGAAGAAGGTGTTATTTGATCTGCTGTCCACAGAATTGTGATAAGTCTTGTATGCTAAAAGTGAATAAATGTACAAAATATTTGGTATTCTGTAAATGACTGTTTTTCTATCCCAAGGGAAGATGTTCAGTTACATGGTTACATTAGTAAAGTTGTCAGGATAAAAAGTCTAGTCAAGACAACTAATTACTAGGAGTGACTTCCGCTATTTTAGTACTTTCAAATGGCAAAATTTCTAACATTGTCTCTGTCATCTGGAGCCCTAGAATATCATCCCAAGCAAAAAAGAGTTGGTTTTATAGCCCTACCAGTTTCACCAAATTACTCCTCCCGGTTCCAACAGAGCATTTGGCCTTGGGGGCAATTTTTGATCCCTGCCCAAATGAAGTCTTGCCCTTACTGATTTTCTCTGTGGCAACCTTCGCCACCTTGACGTGTGCTTACCTTCCGTAGTCAAATACAGGTACGGGAGGGGTGGGGATCCAGCGTCGGAGAGGAAGAGGTGTCGGTCTTCTGGGGCAAATATCCCCAGTTTTAGGCCAAATGACCACAATTTACACCCTATTCCATACCAAAAGGGCTCAAGAACCAAACTCCTTGGCGGGAACATACCTATGTAGCTTTAAATAAAATAAAACCATCTGAATGAAAACTGGTCACATTCAGTTCGTTTATTTTCTTTTTGCCCTTCTACGAGACCTGTATTTTCCACCCTTGGGTATACAGGGGAATGTTTGTTTACAAAAATTGTAATCGCATTATTACCATAAGCGACTCAGTTTTTTATAAAGTTACAAAAATATCTGAATATCGGTGCCGAATATTGAGAGGGCATAGAACGATTTACTGTCCCAAGGTATTTGAGCCCGTTGTACTGAATACGTTTTAAGCGACAGACAGACGCGGGTTTAACCCATTGACTCCTGGAGCTTTTTGCCAAAAACGCATTTTTTTGGACATTAGAGATTTCTGCCCGAATATGAGCAAACGTAGACCTTTTTTCGACAAGGCGGTTTGTTGCCCCATTTCAGACCATGTGATGCTACTCTTGAGGATTCTTCCTTTCAAATTTTCAAATAGTCGGTGCATATGCATAAACAAACACAAACCGCCCGAGCGAAAAAGGTCTATTAGCTCCAAGCTACTAAAAAGGCATTTGCAGCATAACAGCATGCCTTCCTTCCCACTGAGCTTCGAGTTTTACGACATTTTCGTTCAGGGATACGTAGAAGTCAAAATTTTAAGATTTTTGGACGAGAAAGTGGATGGATTTTCGGATTTTTTATTTTTTCGTCTTTCCTTTTTCTCTTTTTGTTATCTTTTAACCGCAGTGATTGACATTCTACTGGGCTTGCTTCCAGTTTAAATATTCCTGAGAAAGCATTATGGAGACGGGCGTACAATTTTTACCTTGGATGTAAGCGTCGTTGCAGAAAATTTTGCTCCGCGTTTTGCTCTTAAATTTCTGAATATTTTCGTGCATATTTTAAATTCACTCCGATCTGGGTATCATTAGAAAGATTTTTTCCTCCTGCAGAACTTGAGTATATCTGATGCCAAAATGTTATAATAGTTTAATAAGTTAGTGTTACTGTTGGGTTAGGGGAGGGGTAGGTGCGCAGTTGCCAGATAGGATAGGTGATGACGTCAGCAGTGGAACAAAAACTAATGCTCGTTTTACGGCCAGTTGGTTACGTGCGCAGGAGTCAATATTTGTATGAGCTCATCAGTGCTTTTTCCACCTATAAATTTCCCCTTCAATATCACACCAAAAGAGCCAAAAATATTCCCCAATTACTAAGTTTTAAAAGTCTTTTAAATGTTTTGGACTCAATGATCATATCCTGGCGTGACGCCTAATTCTCTGCTCAAAGTCGTATGCTAAAATAAATCAGAAAAACATGGCCGACAAAAAGAGCTGTTGTCACGAAGCTCTCTAGAACCAGGAGCTTGCTAGAACCTCTAATTTCATTGGAACTTGTCGGCACAAAGCTCTTTTGTTTTAGGGCTAGGGTCCATTGTTACTAAATTTGTTTGTATATCATTTTCTCAGCCAGTCCTGTGAGACTTTCCTAAAGAAAAGAGATGCATGATGTCAGCAAAATCTCTCTTAGAATTTGCAGTTTCGATGAAAAAATTATTTTTGGGGCCCTTAAAGAGATGCTCTACAATGGTCTTTCGATTGATACTTTCTTGGTGTTTTCTTGTTGCTTTCAGGAGGCCATGTTGTTTTATAATTAAATAGTGCAGAAGTTTTGAACAAGAGATGGGGTGCTAATTTTCAGGACATATAAGGTATCGCGATTTTGGGGTCAGATGCACGGATTGAAATAGGTAAAATGCAATCACGTACAGTTGAAGCCGTTAATTCGATCTCGCTAATTCCTACTTCCCGTTACTTGGACTCCAAACTATTTCCCTTGGATTTGCCCTTCAGTCATTTTATGGCCTTTTACTATCGATTATTTAGAATAAGTATATACTAAAAAAACTGAGATTAGTAAATCTCACTGTTTTAGTATATACTAAAACAACTATTCACCTCAGTGTCGGTGGCTAGCGGTGGATATTTATCTCGTCGCTTCGCGTCTTGGTAAATATCCACCTCAAGCCACCTCCACTTCGGTGAATAGATGTTAGCTTTTGTTCGTTTCTCCTTACAGTTCGAAATAGAGGGCTTCAGCTGCCGTTTGTGCTCTAAGAATGTTTTTTTTTTTGTTCTAGGCTAATAGGTTTGAATGAGTAAAAATCAGATTATAACGGACTGGCCCTCTGAACTAATTTAGTTGAGTAATTTTGCGTATTTATGGCCATAATGGGCAAAATAGCTAGGCCTTCGAATTCATAAAAATGCAAAAATGACAAAAATGAACTTGGCCAATATCCAGTTAGCAATATCACGGCTGGCTCAACTGAATACCTTAAAGTTTCGAAAGTATATTACTTTCGGAGTCATTTCCTTTCAATTTTTCCTAGTTGTTTTGAAAACAACCGTATGCGAGTAAAAGCTAAGTAGGTTCTTACAATCGCACGTTTCCGGCCCTGCTTAGTCGTGTGATAAATCTGTTATGACTGTTATGGACCAAGCACTTAAATACTCAGTACCATTGTATGAAAGTATTAGCCCTTGCTGTCTTGGTTTGTTTTGCTTTTTGTGCGGACCCCGTAAGAATTGTGAAGACCTCGACCACGGGCTAATCTCCTTAAAGTACATGAATGCAACTTGACCTCCGATTAAAAAAAACCCACTAACCTTGAGAGGCAGCAGTCATCGCGTATGCCAAGGGCTTGGCCTATAATCCCTTCGCGCATTATCAAACATGTACAAGAGAAGAAATCAACTACCAATTCTTTGAGGATTGCCAGTTATTTAAGCAAAAATTGTACTTGATTGCCTCTGTCAGCAATTCAACAACCATCTTTCTAAAAAAAACACAGAGCAGGCCAGAGCGTTGCTAAAACTCGTGACATACAAACAGCCATGACGCGACGGTCCAAAAATTGGTAAAACACGTGCGCATGATGGTATTTGTGCGTGATGGCTTCCCGTCGTGAGTTGTGCGTGGTTTGCTAAGCTTATCTGATTCAGCCTTTTTTTTCTACAAATACGAAAAACGCCCAGAATCCCAACACTTACCCTCTGTTAAATACGGACTAATTTTGTGGGGACTAGTTTTGTGGGGGACGTGTCGTAACTCAAACTTATTTGATTCAATCGTAAGACTTCTTTGTAGAGCATCTCGAATCATTTTTAATTTACCAAGAGACATTCCTTCTAAAGAGGTGTTGGCCTACGTTCGGTGGTCTACTATTTTCTTATATTATAAAAAAGATATTTTTTTAAGATCTTTTTTAAAGCACAAAATGACGGTCTGCCTGAATTGTTGTCTAACAATATTTATATAGAAAGGCGTAATGGATATTCATTACGGGGTGGAAAATGCTTATCAGTACCAAGATTCGAAACTAGATTCATGAAGGATTCGTTGGCTTACAGAGGCAACGTTTTGTGGAATACCATTTGCCTCAATGAGAACGGAATTGCGCATCTGAGCAAGAGAGACCGAAATCTAATAAGAACAAAAGATTATTTTAAGGATTTTAAATTCGACACTACCTCCGCCTCGACTACGCGGCGTAGAAATGCCGATTTCATATACAATTAATAATCTATTAGTTGATATTGTTGTAAATATTATTAATGTTATTAACAAGTATGATTTTACCATTTTAATATATTTTTATGTTTTTTTATTTATATACGACCCCACAAGCTTTTAGCTTTAATTTTAATCGTGTTTAAATAAAGGTCATACATACAAATAAAGGTCATACTTTACATGCTTTCAAGCTACTACTAGCGGGTGTATCGTCCTAATCCACTCCAGTTGTTCCCTTGCAGTAGCGCGTAGTGAAAGCCGGACTTCTATGAAGCTGGAGACACTATCGCTGTGTTCCTCTCCATTGGATAACCCTCCAAAGGAACATCATCTCAACCAGTTGGTTAGGCCTCGTGGTCCACAGCTACTTTGACAATGTTATGACGAACTTCATGATCAATAACAGGACAGACGCATGAAAAACTGACGTCAATTTGTTAAATTGATCACCCTCTCGGTTAAACTTTCCTTGCTCTCTCTAGTTATCTATTTCCATGTAGCTCCTCCCACCCCTCCCCTTTATACGTCTGCTGCGCGTACGTATTATAAGATATGAGCCTGCGGCTAGCTGCCCGCAGCGCCCGCGGGCAAAATGCAAAGAATCTCCGATAGAAGTCTGGGAACGAGTGATAGAATCAAGATGGCTTCCGTCGCAAGAGCGTACGTTCTCAACAAGAAAAGGTAAGCAATTTAACTGAAATCTTTGGCTTACCGAGTCGTTCTGTTACAGTTTTATACTACACAACTTTTATGTTAATTCTTACTATTTTTTTTTCGTTTTTTAGGCAAGAACAGGCTGGAAATCAACGATGCCAAAAGTGTCTTCAAATAGGTCACTGGACTTATGAATGCAACAACAAGCGAAAATACTTGCAAAGGGATTCACGGACGGCGGTCATTAAGAAAAAAATAAAGTTGATGAAGTCTTCCAGTGAGAACATTGATACAGCTAACAGGTGACTCAAAAATTCACCAATTTTCAATTGTCCTTGAGGAATTAAAAATCGAACTTTTAGTTCTCCCTTAATGAAAGGAAGCTAAAATTCAGGTTTTATTTTTACAACTGCAGAAATTTTCGCAAGCTCATGGGCTAATTTTTATTTTCAATAAGCAGACAGACACCTGAATTTATATTTTATGTAATGTTGTTATAAATAATAATAGGCTCTTTGCAGTTAACACGACCTATCCAATCGAACAGTTCGGCAATCGAACCCAATCGAACACCAATCGTTCGATTGCTGAACTCAATCGAACATAATCGAACTCACAATAAAATTTTGCCAATCGAACACGATCGAACATTCGATTACCGAGCGATTGGTAATCGAACCTTCTGCTTATTATAATAATAATATAATTATTATACAGGTCCCTTCTGCTTATTATAATACTAATTTTAAACACAACTGCCTGTGTTGCTGTTGTTGAAATGGTGCGATTTTTCTCTGTTGAGAAGCATTTCCTTTTAACAGTCACAGTACCTTAACAGTCATCAAAATTGCCTTTTATTTGTTTTGTTTTGTTCGAACATTGACATTCTTGCAGTATGATGTTCAGTTCCTGGTTATTCAATAAAAGCTGACAATGATTATATTCCACGTGTTTTACTCAGTTTGAGGCGTCAAGAGACAATTGCATTCGATTAGTTTGATTTTGTTTTATTATATTGGTTCAATTGGTTCGAAAAGATAATTTTTTAGATAATTTTTATGTGTTCTGTCAATTTTTGGCATCAGCAAGATTACAACTCACTGTTTAAGGGAGGCATTGGTCACGTGACCTCTTAGTGCAAGAGGCCTATTAGATTACTGTTGGACCTGATCCTATTGTTAATAAATGAAAATTTGATGTATGTTATTCTTAGTGAGGCTCTTGACAAGGAGAAAAAGACATCAGAGAAAAGGTATTGTGAATTGTGTTTTCTTAATTACATACGTGGGGATCAGAAGTTATTTCAAACTTGACATTGCAGAGTCTGTGTTTATGGTATTTTCTTGACGAGTAAATAACTTCCAGGTCTCCCAGGCAGATTTGTTATTAGGTCCCCAAGAATTTTTTATTTGAATGATACATGAAATTCTGTTCGATAATGATCACATTCAAAGAGATGTCAGCATTCGAATAAATGTGCAGGTTTCTGAAGGATTGTTCTTCTTTTTCCTTAATTTTACTTAATAAGAAATAGACAACATGTTCTGTATTTCCATGGAGTTAAAGCGAAACATGAATGGAAGTTTGGTAGAGCGAGAAATGCTGTGAGAACATGAGCTGATAGCCGAGTATTTCCACAGCTTTTTCAAGTGTGAAAACAACTTGTGTGTTTTGATCATCAAAACGTAAATAATATTTCTCTTTGCTCACACTATCATTACGTTATTTC
>JAHPZR010003419.1:70000-90000 GCA_019787425.1 Platygyra sinensis | reverse complement strand
CTAACTAAAAGACAATGCTTGTAACGGCAAAGAACGGAGAATTCTTCTGTTCAATTAATTATTTTAAATATTTAATTTTTGGTAAAGTTTGCCAAGGCAGAATGATTCTGAAATGATTATCTCTCATCCTCCAAGTCCTTCTTCACTGAAATCAGTTTCCCTGCCGGCTTGATATGATGTCGTGTATCAGGTACATCATGAAAATCATGATGATGATAAAACAGTGGCAGTTTTGTAATACGTTATTTGCCAGAAATAGATCTTTTTGTTGTTTTTTAAAGCAGGGAAACAATTTCAATGGCGTAAAAAATGACCAAAATTAGCTTCTGTAAAACTATTTCCCTGAAGGAAGTGCAAACATGCAAGCTTGCAGAAAGGTTCATGCTGTTGAAACTGACCGTGCATAAATTCGATCGCGATATGATTGGCTTGGAATCGTATTGCTGTCAATCAGCCTGTTGGTTGTCGTGCACTATTGAATCGAATTCAAGATGGCGGAAGGCGGGTGATGCTTAAATGAGTCACAACAGTTGTCCCGACGAACAAGCAACTTATGGGGCTTTTGGAACCGTCATTCTGTCATGAGCTTACTAAAGAAACTTGCGTCCTTGTCCCATCTTCAATCACCGAGCTCAGACGCTGACAAGAAGCAGTTAGATGATGGTTTTGTGGAAGGCGCCTCAGATGATCTGAGACTCGTAGACGTACATTGGAATAACGCAAAGGCCATAATAGCTCTGGATGAGAAAACTATTGGACACCATGAGCGATGCAATATTTTAGTGTATCATTTAAATGAAATTGTTTCTGTTGTAGTCGATGAAAAGGACGGCGACCCGGGGCCTTGCTTACAATATGTTTTGGACGAACATGTTTTTCAAAAGGTCTTCACCTGGAGCGCGTCGAATAAAAATTACGTCAAAGACATGAAGAGGGAGCAGCTTAGGTTATTTAGGAACCTCATAGAAAAAGGTAGAGCGCCTTTGCTTATTTACGAGCAAGTTTGGAAACCTTTGCTTTATCTTTTGCACTCTTGCGTCAACAACATCTCTTCGGATATGGAGGAACATTTCGTGGCTGTCCTGAAAGGACTTTGCGTGAGTGTGAACCGGGATATTGCCCTGCTAGATCTGTTCTTCTTGGACAATCATCATCACACCCAGATTGCAAAACTATCGGTGTTTTCACTGCTCATTCCTTTTGTCCATCGAGAGGGAAATGTTGGAAACTGGGCTCGCGATGCCATGTTGCTATGCATGGCACTATCATCTGTCGACGCAAGATTGGGCGCATACATCGCCGAAGAGACAGACTTTTGTCCCGTAAGTAATATTTTTGTTTTGCCACCTCGTTTGATATTTGGCAGTAAAAGTTATTGTAATATAATGAAATGTTCTTAGCTGCTGTAATCTTTATGTCACGGTAGATATCTTTTAAACTTTGGCGCGACATTATTATCGTTTTATCGATGTCAGCTTTGTTTATTTTTCTTGACTATTTTTATTAACTTGGACTTAAGATCTGATGGTTTACATTTCGGTTTTAAGGAATTTGCTAAAGCTGAATGTAGACTTTCCTTTTTATATGTGGTAATTGGTTACAATTACTTTCAGACATTGTTCATCAAAACAAAGACTATGTTCCTTGCAGAAAATTCAGGTTATCCAGTAGCTAATAACTCCAGTCAGCAGGGATTCGAAGCAAGGTTGCAACTTGGAAGAAGTATAATGAACGTTCTATATTTGATCGCGATCTTTTTATTTATTTTTTATTGACTTGTCTTGAGGTCATGGTCTCTTGTTTGCCGAGTAATTTCATGTCCATTCGTAACTCGCTGTAAAGTCTGGTCATTTGAAATTCGCAAGTTTTGATAGCTCCAATCGTAATGTATGCAAATTCTTGGCTTTAACATCGAATTTGAATTTATTTACCTCTATCGAGTCATAGTAGCGTTGACAGCTGGGCAAAATAAAAGAAGTAAGTGCCAAAATAAATGAGAGAAGTGCCATGTACATGGAAGGTGAACCATGAAGTGGATTTTTTGTAGCTCTTTCATCTTGTGTCTCGAGTAGAAAAAGAAAACTCTTTAATATTCATGTTTTGTCTATGGTGGGCTTTTATGAATACTATTTAAACAACAGATTGTTTCTGTCGAGGTACTATCAGCTGATACTTGCCCAGCAGAAATTTCATGTTCTTAAAACAACATTTTGCCTGAGAAGTGAAGCTTGGAGGGCAACTATGCTAGTTGTAAGAACATCAAATTTCCAAGGGGCACCTATTGGACCGATATTTCTGAAACATAAACACTCTTTTGTATTTATTGTTCACCACAAAATTTTCTTCAGCATGCTAGTATTGCTTTTTATAAAATATATCTCTTGACAGGGTTGTCAGTGGGTGTTTGAGTAGGAGGTTCCATCCAAAAAGTAGGCGGCTACTTTCATTTTATTTCTCCGATATCAAGCTTCAAACTGACCAACTAACATTCGGAATAGCTGCCGCAGTATTCGGAATAGCAGGTGGAATGCGCCGGTTGCCGGCTTATTTTGACAACCCCGCTCTTGAGTATGTGCGTGAATCTAAAACATCACAACCATTTTTGCATACTCTCATCTAAACACACCTATCAACCAATAAGTGCACATGTAGTATCTCAGTTCTTTTATAATGCCTGATATTAAAACTTTTCCACATGGGAGGAACAGCTTTAAGATTTCCACTGGTTGAAATCTGTATTGTTGCTAACAGAAAGTGTTCCCATTTTGCAACATTTCAGGTGTTGGCAACGGGACTCAGTGCGCTGTACTCTGATCTACCAACCTCTCTGGATATACCATCAGAAGACTGGTATTCCTTGGAGAGGGGACTCTGGGCAACATTTCCTGAACTGGTATCCTTTCTGACATCACTGGAGTTCTGTAACAATGTTGTTCAGGTACATTAATTCTTTCATAGAATCTAGAAATTCAGAAGCAGTGGGCTCACAGTTGCATGATACGCTTACTGGCTGTGTAAGAACATTTAGTTTGCTTTGAGTGTCATTCCTTCTTGCAATGTGCTTTTGCTCCCTCACTCCCCCTTCCCCTTTAGCTGTTGGTGGTAAGTACATGAAATGGGGTGGTAAGTATCTCCACTGACTCGGTCAATGTGACAGTGCCTGATGGTTGCCACTCCTAGGGTTGCCATGGATACATGCATGCTCTGCTTAAGGCTCATGTCTCACCCGGCTCCACCACCCCCTTGTCACTTTTCCCAAGTTCATCGATTAGCGATGAATTTACATGTAACTGTTAACTCAGTTAGCGTTACACTCCACTCCACTGTTATTCAGATTGCCCATCCTCAAGTTCAGTTAAAGCTGTTGGATCTTATCTATCACGGATTTCTTGTGTCAGTGATGGCATCATCACTAAGTCAGGTAGGTAATGTGCAGATCTCTGGCCCAGTCAGTTTTATTTTTGGAAATCTGAAAGTGAAAAAGGCAAATCTTTGTATCAGTTATGTTTTTCATTGCTGAAAAAGAAAATGCCAGCTTTTTTGTTCTTCTGGAAATTTATCTATAAAAAAAGCAATGGAACACAGGAATATGCAATAGTTGAACACCCAACTTGTAACTTGGAGGTCATGGGTTTAACTCCTGTTGGTGGCACAAATTTTTCTATTTCTTAATGCTCTTGACGTACTTGTACATGTATGAACTTTTTTTGTCATTCATTCACTGAGATTAAAGTATATACTATCTTTCATTATTTATGAGTCAGAATGAAAGTGAAGAGGGATCACTGCAGTGAATTTTCCACTTTAAGCAACTGGAAAGAAGAAGCCTGAAAAAATCAGGGCTTCAACGGGATTTGAACCCGTGACCCCCGTGAATACTGGTGCAATGCTGTACCAACTAAGCTATGAAGCCACACATTGGGAGTGAAGTCAATTTATTGTGTTCATATCTTCCCATGCAGTGAAATGATGTACTTCACATTATTTATGAGAATGTGACTTTATTTTTCTTTTGAGTAGAGCTCCACTGAAGCCTTGATTGCTGCCACATCCTATCTGGATCTGTTTCTACGCAGCATTACTGATGCTAACTTGATGAAAGTGTTTCTGGAGTTCATCATGGTGGAGCGATCAGATGGCACTCCCATTCTGGACTTGCTTGTGTCAAGGATCTCACATGAATCCCAGGCGAGTGGTCTGGGAAAGGGTTAAATTCAATTTGTTAATGTTTGGATTTAAAGTGCCTATGAAATAAAAAATGATTGCAGCTTATTTGAAAGGCCTTTTAAAGTATAGAAGAATGGCGTTTTTCTTTTTAGAATATCTTTTTTCGTTTTAGAGATATTTACGTTTTTGTGAATAAAGTGATGACGTCATAGGTGGTTTCACTAATACCGTACAGCACTCAATACAAAATATCTCTGGAAATATTAAAGCGGTGTTCTTCAAACTTGGCATCAGGACGGTGCATCACAGAAGAAGCCAAATGACACCTGTCGTGCTGTTGCCATGACAACATTTATGCCGCTGGTCCTGTTTTAATTGAGACTAAAATTTCCAGATTTTATCCTAAACAAGGATCATCCACTCACAACAACCTATTGGGGATAGTTAAGGCAATATGGGAACCATTTGTGTGCCGAGCTAGACCCTCTGTCCCACTTTAAAAGATTGCAATTGGGGATATTTGGTTTTTCACAGAAAGAGACTGGGGCCGAGAGTGTTGCCATGGCAACAACATAGCAGGTGTCATTCTGTTTCTTTTGAGATGTACGTTTCTGGTGCCAAGTTTGAAGAACACTGCTCCAATATTTCTGGAGATATTCTTGATTGAATGTTGTACTGTTTTAGTGGAACCACCTATGACGTCATCACTTTCCTCATTTGCATAATACAAAAACGTAAATATCTCTAAAAATAAAAAAGTTATTCCCAAAAGGAAAACGCCATTCTTCTTTACTTTGAAACGCCTTTCAAATAAGTAGCAATTATGTTTTACTTCATAGGCACTTTAAGGGTTGTGAAAGAAATATGGATTATTGATCAAGCGGGAGGCCAAGATGGCTGGAAATTGGCCATGTTCTTTTTCTGTGTGTTTATGGACCAAGACAGAGTTGAGGTCCCTAAACTCGCAAAAAAAAAAAAAAATTCAGGACAAGACCACTATCCGGCCATCAAGACCAAACAAGCTTGGTCAATAAAAGATTCATTATACAACTTTTGTGGAATATTTTCTTGCCGGAGATATTGGGTAGTCCTGAGCACCATCTTTCAAAGACCAGCACAAGATTTATCTTGCCTGCTTGCGGAGCTAGCCATATAATTATAATGCTACTTTCTAGATCTTGGTCAGGGCCTCAGGTTGGGTCATCCCAGACCCATATTTTTTTGTTTCTTACAGGATGAGTTTCATTACAGTGGTGGCTTTTCTTATGCTACCCTAAAATTGTTTTCAATGATGAATTTTTAAAGTAATTGTTATGGTGTATTCAGAGGCACCTGCTGTTTAAGCTGGAGTCGGAGTTGTAAGAGCTCTTTTGACCTATAGTAGTGAAAATTAAAAATCAAAGAGTCACAAGGTTGATGGAATCAGAGTCAAAGAATCAGAATGTTCCATTTTCTTCTACCACTCTTTCTGTTGTGATTCAGTGAAAACCAGATTGTCAGAGTTGGAAACAGAATTGGAATAACCAGCCAATCACAATGCTAAATTTCCTTTTTTTTTTACTCCATTAACCTGGAGCGTAATTCAGGTTCTTAGCATTTATTTTTCATGGAGTATGCACCAGAGAGAAAGTTAATCAAGTGGGGTATACCACTCCCAGGAAATATTTATTTTAAGGAGTTGCATCATGGTTAAATGGTTTGAAAAGTTTAGCTTAAACTTTTCAATTTCGTTGTCAGTAATCCATTTCAATCTTCTCCATCCTTAACCATCCTTGTTCCTTTATGGTTTATTATTATCTCTTAATGACTCTCTCTGTAAAGTATTATTTTCAGGTTTCCTTCACTTTAAAGGTAATTTTGTTGATGGTCAAAACATGGTTAGATGGTCAAAATAACTCAAAAAATACTGCGACGTAGCCCCTTTAAGTTCCCTAACAGATATATCGTTCCCCATATTTTCCAAAGGAAACTCGTCAATCACAACATAGAAAGACATTGAGTATTAAGTAAAGCATCAATCAATAATTAAGGATGCTTTTTACCTATAAACTTTAATCAAAATCAATTTGCTAAACAAAAGACTCTCAAACAAAGGAAAGATTTATTGCTTGATGTTTGGTGTAGTTAATAGATATCTATTTTATATTCCAGAGGTGCACATGTGTGTATGTACTTATATTGTCACTATTCCCTTAGAATCAGTGTCCTTATTCTGACTTCATCACTTTGATGTTCACCAGATCACATCGCTGTATACTTTTTATTAGTTCCCAATCAGCCCTTATGGTGTTTGATCTTATGACATCTATTTTCTGTATTGTTGTTTCAGCTTGCTGTTGTGTCACTGGGTTTGTTTTACACTCTTCTGGATCTGAATTGTGAGGACATCGTGTATAGCTTGGTGCTCAAGTGAGTTATTTACAGTACTAGGAAATGTAAAATGCCATTTTATCAAAGTCTTATTATCACACATTTTCCTTATTAACAATTGCAGCACATGTCAAATGCCTTCCCCTTTAACCTCAACCATACATTTGTCTCAATTTTATTTAATCCTTGCAATGTACATGTACCTTGTTTTGGCGCCAACTGCTCCCTCCCTAGGAGTTGGGCAGGTGGTTATAAATTGTGGCAAATTCTTGAGGTGTAATTTGAGAGAGAAAAATTATAATTGAACAATCTTTAAGAAAACCGTTGTGAGCGAGTGTGCGATGCCATGGCATTGTCTTGTGAATTAATCTTATATTTTTTGTGCCATAACTGAGTTTACTAGAGTGTATAGAATGTCTAGCTTCCTTTCCTTGACCCCATGGCATCCATCAACTCCACAGATACCTCCTTCCTTGTAATCATATTCTAAGCAGCCAGAAGAGAACTATCAAGGAGGTGGATCTTTACAGCAAAAGCGCTTTCAAATTCCTGTCGCTTATTCCCGCTTGCTGCTCCAGTGAATCCTCTTCGCCTTCTTCTTCTACCGAGAATTTGAACGCTAACGCTAACACACCCATGAAGATTGACCTGCAGACATCCAGTGAGCTCGTGTTTTACCGGTCACCGCTTCTGAGCGATCTTTATGCGGATGTCTGTGTGGATTATATGGAGTACCTTGCGGACGCACGTAGTTTACTAAAAGCTTGCCAGATGAAGTGCGCGTGTTGGTCCGCTCCTTACGACGGACAAAACCCAGCCCCACCGGACCCCTCCTCGGTAGAACGTGACCGCTCGCTCTCCAACTCAGCATCCGTTACCAATGGCGACATCCCTAACCGAAGATCACAGCCACTGGGGCCAGAGGATGAACACGCTCCGGTAAAGCGATCCAAATCAGCGACGGAGTATGAACAGAAGCAGAGAAAACCGGATTTAGGACCGTTCTTAGTGACGCTGTTTCAAAAAATCGAGCGAATGCCGCAGAACTCTTTTTATGTGAACTTGATTCTGACCGGGGTGGTGTCGAGACTGGCATTGTATCCTCAACCGCTTCTTCGCTCCTTCCTTCTTAATTATAACATGGTTCTAAAGCCAGGAGTACGCTCGTTATTTCAGGTAGGTGACTGTCTTACTTGCTTACTTTGATTGAAATATTTCTTGTTGATATTTGTCGGCTGTGTTTTTTCCCTTACTGAAGAAAGAAGCCTGAACGTTTTTTTTTAAAAGAACTGTCCCAGTGAGGTCGATTTTATCCACAGGGTACGTTCCAAGAGGGAGAGTGGCTTAATAAGCCATAGCCTCCTTCGCAGACGCCCTTTGGGCCCGTCACGCATTCTTACTCCCCACAAACATTTTCTAAAAAAAGCACTTTCCTTTCCCTTTGTTCGTAAAGAAAAAGGTTGCATAACATATTCCTGCTGACATCTCCCTGTATGGGATGCTTGTAGTACTTCTATTTATTTTTGGGAGTAACGAGGGTACTGTCAGCAGGAACAGTGAACAAAACAGGGAACTTTGTTTGCCATCTAACGCACTAATCATTTGAACTACCTGTACTGATTTCCACGTCCAAGAATTGTTCATGGATAGAATTTGTCAACGGATTCCTCAGTGAATTGAACTGTTATTTTATCCTTCTTCAATCAGATCCTGAGCTCAGTGAAAATCAAGGTAGAGAACATTGCGGACCAAGTCGACGGGCTCGACAAGTTACTGCGCCGAGCAAGAAAAAACTTGATTCTCCGCGAAGAAAAGAGCCGCGTAAGTATCCAAAGCGTTGTTGCAGACATACAACAACCGCAGAAAATAGCCAAGCACTCCGAGCCGCGAAGCCCCACCACGGCTCAAAAGCTGCTGCGACAAAGAACGGATTCCTCGCTCTTGAGTAGCGTTCGCTTACTTCAAGACGGGCCTCCCCCGAAAAGTTTTGGCAAGGGGGGTGCCATGCTGCGCAAACAGTCTCTGGACGCCCCCATGAGTCCGAGATTGATGAAAGCTGGTCAGGAGAGGCGTGGCAGTAACGCTAGTGCGAGCACTAGCTCAAGTTTGTCGCTGAGTGAGTCGTGGGAGAGTTTGAAATCGCTAAGCCCGAAATTCGGAAGCACCGCAGATATAAGCGCAGAGAGCTTCCCGAAACCGGGGACAATTCAAAAACTCGCCAGCCCCCAGAATTCGCCCAGAAAATCTTTGTCGAAGAACACGTTTAAGAGGAAAAACCCGAAGAGTGCGAAAAACGCTGTGTACTGTATCGTGGTTTTGGAAGAATGGCTGAAGGAACTCGCCGCGATTTCCCAGGAACATGCTCTGTTACTTGGCGCGGGAGATGAATGGCATGCCACTACCTTGTAATCGTAGGGGGGGGGGGGGGGCTGTGTATCACCCCAGGGATATTACCATGGAAAAGCAAGGGAGCAACAAGATGCTCTGTCGCCATTGGAAGAAAATGTATTGCCCCAAATAAACTAGTGTACGTAATAGTATCGAAAATATTATATTCTTGGGCTATTTCGAACATTTTTGTGGGAAATAGTGTTTTTTAATTATAAAACAGAAATGTTGTTATTATTATTTACTTACCTTAACCGCAGAGGTTTTCCCTTGTTCTTTCTTCTCCCATCAAGCAAAAGTTGAGCCTTTTATATTGTCATCGATTTGTCGCTCATAGCTAAAAAGTGATATCCTTAAAAGGAACGGAAACCTCTATGGCGCTGAAAGTTGCGTGGTGGAAGACATACGACCCCAGGGGTGGAGATACTCCCCAAAAAATTGGGCGGGGTGTGCGGCTCGCTTCCCAAAACCCTTACCTTATTGAAGACAAAATTCTGCAATTTTTCTTACCCTATTTATGACCTGACGAAATATAAGATACCTAGATAAGACCCGAACCTTAAATCGTTTTGTTAGGTATTAAAATATAGATAGGATCCTGCGCGCGCTCTGATTGGTCAAAAACCCATGTTTTAGCAGAGTATAAAACAAAGAAAAAGCGTGTTTTATTGTTTTGCGCGCGTAAAATCTATATTTTAAAGCAAACGAGGAAGCCTAAGCCGTGTATTACACTGTGATAAAACACTCCGGTCATTTGAGAACACTCGAGAAATGTAGAAAACACTCGCCTGTGGCTCGTGTTTTCTACATTTCCCTCGTGTTCTCAAATGACCATCGGCTTGTGAGGAAATAAAGACATTATTATTATTATTATTATTATCATCATCATCATCATCATTATTATTATTATTATTATTATTATTATTATTATTATTATTATTATTATTGTTATTATTTGTTAAATATAGCTTCTTAACGTATTCAATTTGACACCAAAATGGCCAAAATCGATACCCTATTTCTGATCAAAACTGCTAACAAACCACACCCTGTGGTGCTGCACATTCCTATATAGCCCTTATAATGGAGCTCTCCCCCTCCCTCAGAGGGAAATGACCCATAGACCCTTTGCAAAGATGGCGCCTAAATTTTAATAATTCTTGGGACATCCTTAACCTTACATTCATGCTTCAAGACAAAGGAATTTTCACATGAATGTGAGGCGAAGGATGTATGAGTATTGTTATTCAAATTGAGGCGCCATTTATGCAAAGGTCTATTGTCTCGCGGAGATACATGTAGTTCCATGGATGTAGTCGTTGACCACAGAGCGGTTTTCACTTGAGTATCTAAAATTATCCACATTTGCTTTGCTTTTATAGTACGACGTAAATTGATTGGCGTAAAAAATACTGGCGCCACTTTCTCATCCAATCAGAACTCGTTCGCACCTGTTTTCCTGTTCTTCACGCGCACGGTGTTTTCATTTTCTTGCGTTTTGCTTGGTTCAGTGGATTTTGTGTCCTTTGTGATTGGTCAGAGGGATGGCTTTGATTTCGGTTTACGACACTCAGTTGAAACCGCTCCACTTAACTCAAGTAAAGATTTTCTCTTTTAGTTAATTATATAATGATAGATGCAATGATGGAAAATAGAACAATTTTATAATAACAGGCCAAAATTAATGTTTAAAAGAAATTTTATACCACCCAGAGTTTTTCTCTTTAATATTTAACGAGAAACTATCCGATTAGAATGTTATTTTGTTATTGTTTAAAGTCAATACGCTAATACTGTTAGTCTACGAGTATTCTCCCTTCGCTTCACAGTAGTCCGTTGTGTGTGACGCGAAGAAACCGCGAGAAAAAGCCGCCCGTGAAATCCTGGGAGCGAGACGCGCGCGAAAGGAGCGTGCTTTTCAACTTCTGGGGCTCGCGCGGCCATTTTCCTCTCGCAGTTTTCTTTCGCGTCACGCACGACAGACGGAGCGAAAGTGGGACTATTCGTAGTCTATAGTACTGGATATCACTGTTTAGTAAATTCTTGTTCGTTAGACGCGAACTGAGACGCTATATGTAGCTCTCACTCAACAATGAATTCACACCTGACTTATTGTCGTAAAAAGATGTTATTTTAAAGAATATAAACATCTAAAGGCTGAATTGGTCTCCTACTCAGTTTTCATGGATATGATTTGATCTTTTGCCCCTTCAGCAGTATCGGTTTTGTACAGGGGAAAGTGTTACAATTGGAAGTAAAACAGAAAAAATAGTGGTCACTTGTTTATCACGAACAAGGTCCGTACTAACTTTGACGCTCAACATCCTTTATAATGCCAAAATACTTAACGTTAGTTTAACTTGTTTCAAGAATATCTTTCTCAAGGACTACTTGGAACGAACACTTCCAGTTATATAACAGACGCCCTATTCGATCCGTCAGTCGGTGCCCAGTCTCAGTCCAAAGTACAGAATTCCATTAGCCGGTCGAGTTATCCCGAGGAACTAAGTGACACTAAAATTCCCGTTTGTAGTGTCCAACTAAGTCGGTACGTTTTTACCCAAAAATACTGTGGGCTCGGCTACAAAATCAGAATTTTGGACAATTCGCCGACGTTTCACAGAAAAGAGGAATTCATTTACTAGTCTAATTGGTTAATTTGATTGACTTGATCACTCGTTCTTCGGTGGCATGTGCAAAACATCATGAGCTTAAATTGCGATCATACCCTTCTTCCTTTCCGTACGATCGGAGGTTACGATTTGTTCTCTGCTGAATTCTGTTCCCCAAAAATAACGTGTAGTATATGGCAAGTTCAGTGGGCGGGCAAGGTAAACCGGGATTACTTACTGTGTCCCGCAAAAAGAATCTCCCCGAATCCCACAAAATAAATCCCTTACTGATCAGCAGCTTGTTTGGACAAGATTACTGGATATTGGCCGCGTTCTTTTTTTGCGCCATTATGGACCCAGCGATAAACATGTAAAAATAGAACTTCATTGGCTACTATCCAGCTATCTTGACCTCGCACTTGCTCAATAACACATCTTTACGGCAACCTGCAAACTTTAAAACTACATGTTTGTTGTCTTCCTGTAGTCGTAACAACGCTAAACTGAGAATATTTGTATTTTCTATGAATAGGGCAATTTTTCTTCTTGTTTATTGCAAATTAGCTGCAATTTTTCCCCGTTTGCCGTAAACCTCATTCTCGATCCCTCTATCTTTCCACGTCTGCGACGTGGACAGGTTTGCAGGTTTCGGACATAAGTGGCCCACGTTACACCTTTCTTAAATCATCTGCGGTCCAACAACAAGAACTCGGTGTTATTCAGGGTAACTGTGTGGTGTTTAACGTTTTCGATCTTGGGGCGTGACTGCTTTTTCTCTTGTGCTCCATAAACTCTACCGTTCTCATTACGTCTCTTCGTGATCGCAGAAAATCACTTGTGATAAGCTGCACCTCTCATTTATCATTCGCGAAGACTAAAAATTAATTGCCTGAATGTCTAGGCTTGTTTAATTGGTGTGAATAACATGTACCTCAATATGCCCTTTTCATAAAAGGCTGGCAATTTAAAATTTTTTGGTATGCGTTTTAATTAGCCTAACTAACTTCGTTTTAGAGTAAAAGTTAGTTTTAATTATCAACTTAAAAACGAGGTTAGTTGGGCAAATTTAACATTTTTTTTTTAATTGACAGCCATTTATGAGAGTAGTCCTGTACCTCCTCCAGACCTGTATTTTGATTCGTTCTCTTATCCTGTAGCTCCTATTGTTTCAAGCGCTGGGGGCATTGTTCAATTCATTTATCTGTTGTTTGCGGAGCCAATCACAAGCTCTGTTAAGAAAACTACAGGCTTCCTGATTTATGAACAGGGTCTGTGACTAGTTTAGTTTAAAGCAAACGAATCTGTTTAAGGATTTACGCCAGTCCAGACAGAGAGAAAAGGGGACTCGCAATGTTGTTATAGAATTACTCGGGACCAGCGCAAAAATACCAATAACTATGAACCATTCAATGTCAACTTAAATATATATTTATTCCCCTTATTACCTCGAGTAAATACAGTGTCGATACTGAATAACTTCACACATAAAAGTATTATCATGTACAAATAGATCAACGAATATGATATCTCGTGAGTTTTCTCTTCGAGAACAGTATGTTATCTCTTCCGTTCCATGCTTTAAATATTAGAGGATATAATGCTACGAAACGTGAACTAATAACTCAACAAAACAATCAATACCAAAAGAAAATTTTCCCTTTAAAATGTGCGTGTCGTGAGAATATTAATTTGCAAGCAACGTAAATAAAACAATTCTCTTTTTATTTTATGACGTGATTATTTATAAATAAGTACATTTCCTAGACCCTGATTGGACGCTTTCTGCCACATGACAACACTGATCAATAACAGTATAGTGGCAACATAGTTAATAAGGGAAATGGTTATGAAGCCCGGCAAACATCAAAGGAACTCACAAAGATGTCAAGATTTATGTTGGAAAGTTCACGACCATGCGTAATGTTTTGTTTTGCGCTCATACACTATGCATGAATTACTTAACCAACACGTTTCT
Source organism: Platygyra sinensis (assembly GCA_019787425.1). Lineage (NCBI taxonomy): Eukaryota > Metazoa > Cnidaria > Anthozoa > Scleractinia > Merulinidae > Platygyra > Platygyra sinensis. Next base: position 76,488 of record JAHPZR010003419.1, on the reverse strand, counting down.
ATTGGTTAGATCCTCAGTACGGAGTAAACAACTATTTTGTTTTGTGCAGGGTCAAGGTTAAAAAACCGAACAAAAACATACAACAAAGAACTCTGACGAGTTTCATAACCACTCCCCTCTATTGACTATGGTGGCATGTAATAAAATTGCGCTACAAGTTTAAATATAAAGATAAACAACACTCCTTTTAAAGTACAATATCCGTGTTTTGCTTTCTTTCTAAAATAACTTTCAAGGAAGGGCAAAACAGTTATTTGATCGGAGACTTTAATAGTCTTTATTATAACTTAAAATCCCACTTCATTATCGGTTCTCAAATCGTGAATGAAACATGTCATAGTATGTTTGATATAAATTATTTAATCCCTGATATATTCAGTACACTCTAATTTATTTCTAAATTCTTGTTCTTTAGAACACATTTTTTATTAGTCTTCTTCAACCCCTTAATACTATACTGAATTAAAAATACTTATTTCCATACTGACTCAAACACCGTACTATGGCCCTTCGAGTCCTTGGCAAGTGGTGAAAAGCTGTCTAGTATGGGCTTAAAGAATTAATCTACTGTGTCACATAGTGACATAATGCCACATAATATCACTGTTTCGTGATAAATAACAAAACCGTATATACCGTGAATAAATTATGATGCCTACCGTGGGAAAAAACGACACTTAACGTAACTCTTACAATACGATAAAAGGCCGGCATCATACTTAAGAACCTTCCTAGGAAGAGAAAACCTGTTAAAAAGGTTAAGTACGTCTTTAAGTCTCGCGGTGTTCAAAATTCTCGTCTTAACTGTCTCACTTTATAGCATAGCCTATTAGATGCGGCCTCATGAGGTATGCCATTACGGGGAGTTGTTCAAGGGAGAACTTTTCATACCAGACACTCGTGAACCCGGCATTGTTGATATAAGTCCAGGTTTCTCTGCAGCATGAGCATCCATCACTCATATATTTCCACTGGTTATCAAATCTTCTCTGAAGAGAATTCCTCCACGTTTCTGGCTCATCTGAAATAGAAAGAATTTCTTAGAGGGCGTGGCTAGGTTGGGGGTAAACTGACAGCTAAGAATTAGGCAAAATTTTCTGAACTGTCAACTGTGGAATGACGCGTTTTTGTGCCTAGTGCTCGTAGAGCTCAAGGCACCATGTTATCGTGCATACGTGTGCGTCCGTAACACTTGCCGTTCGTGTAATATGTCATGAAGTGTCCTCCCCTTCACTTTTTGTGTCCAGTACACGTAGAGGCCTAGTGTTCATAACCGGTGTTCATAGAGCTCAAAGCACCATGTTATCGTGTATACGTTTGTGTCCGTAACTCGGGTTTTTGTGCCTAGTGCTCGTAGAGCTCAAGGCACCATGTTATCGTGCACACGTGCGTGTCCGTAACTCGGGTTTTTCCGTATAACCCCATACATTTATTATGCATACAGTTGATACTTATTTTATAATAAAGTTTCTTCTTGTTGTATCATGTAGTCATTGCAGATGATACTAGTTTTCATATCACTAGGCACATGTAGTCAAAGACTGCCTATTTTTTAAAACTGATAACTGGGGCAGCTTCCACATACGCCGAATATCTGAAAAACGCAGTTTTATTTCTACGGTTTGGCTTACGGTCCACACTGATCTGTCTCGACACTCATCAGACCGGAGGAATTTGGAAAGTCCGACTTTTAGTTTATGTGTGCACGGAACGCAATTTGAAAACGGAACTTTTCAAAAACGATGATAATCGCGTGATTTCCCTGACAGAGTTTTCCTCGATCACAAATTCAAAATGATCAAAATGAGGACGATCGAAAAAGGGAGCGGGCGACGACCTCTCCTTTTTTCCTACCAGACCCCACTCGTCGCCCGCCTCCACTGACAGAGAGCCTGGAACGGGCTACTTCGGCGTAGTGTGGACAGAAAACATTTGATGCGTTGTCACCGCAGAAACCTCCGTTTTCAAATTCTCCCGACGTAGTCTGGACAGGTTGGATGGGGCTACACTGATTGCTACTGAAGGATTAGGCAAGTGTTTTGAACTGTCAGCCGAGGGATGACGCATTTTGTGACTGCATGATATATGAGATCGACAAACTACTACTGAAAGCTAAGAAATTTCTGAAATTTTATCTGATAGCTGCCGACGACGGGTAATTTAAATTCTACCAGACCCTCTATAGGAAAGAACAGAACCAAACTGGTTTTTCTCGGAGTACCCTGTGAGCAGTGTCCTTCATTCTTCCTAGACAAATCGGGAAGTGGAAGGAGGATTAAAGAATCTCGAAGCCGCTCGCACGGTCTCCTTCCTCTTCCCGATTCGTCTAATTGGATTGAAGGAGACTGCTCGCAGCGTATTGTTTGAGTAGCACTAAATTTTAATACGAGACTCGAGAACGTGTTGAAAAACAAAGGTGTTGTAAAGATGCTAACAGCATGCAATTAAGTTGTCGTTTAATAACTTGTAGAATAGGAATGACAGAAGCATTCCGGCGTACCACGGAAACCGGCTTAGGTAGCAGGAAATCTGCTAAAAGCCGGAATCGCAATTAAAAGGAAATAACGTTGCGTTTTTCAGAAAAAAAAGAGGAAAAAAAGTTGACACTCCTCGGTTGAAAGGTAAACACTGAATGGCACAGTAATTCAGAATACATCGTTTTAAAGCTCGGCAAGACTGAGACGAGGAAATAACGTTAAGGTGCTTTTAAAACAAACAAAAATAAAACTGCGTGTTTTTACAAACCGCCGAGTTTAAACAAATTCTTCATTTAGACTGCAATAGGTTTCTTGGCACAATTATCCTCTTAGCTCGGCAAGACAAGAGCTAAGTAATTCAGTGAGCATCCCATAACAAAATTCAAGGATTCTCAGAACTTTGACATTTCAGAGGGAAAGGCCAGTCAATACGTATTCGACTAGACTATTCGGGCATAAATTACAGCAAACGGCAAGAAATCTTTTGATTTTCTTTTCTTTCTTCTACAGTAATCCTTAAATCACTCCAACAAAAAGAGAAGAAAATTTCGTTTTCACAGCAGATGCAAACATTCCTGTGTAAACGGCTAAAGACAGTTCAGCGCAATAGGTTAATTTCTATCCTTAGCAGTTTGACGTCATTCTTAACCCCGTGTAACTTAAGTCATCTGGAAATCTCTTCCACAAACGATAAGCCATTGTGCAAAATATTTGATCACTTCTTTGAACGACTGGAATGAAAACAGTTAGAATGATAACAGATTCAGTAGATAAGCAGATTAACGGAATAACACGATAAGATGTACAAGTCGATCAACACTGTTGCTTTTCAGAGATATCAGTCAACAGACTGCAGTCAAACGTTTAAGTATGTTTTGAATAACTCAGAATGATCGACATGATTTCTCATTCACGCTCTTAATAGTAACCCTTTCTTCGCGCCATGGACAATTATTTAGAAATCTGTTTAATTTACGCATCAAATTCGAGACGCACCTCACTCTGTAAAAGGAAAAACATTCGAAACTCGAAAGTTAAAACCTTGACCTTGACTGAAACAGAAGCAAGTCTTATGTAATCTTGTTACAAACACGTTAAATGCATCAGCTTCTATTTACGGGATCTGTTCTGCCTCCGAACTTCCGCCATGTATTTAAATTGGTTTAATTAAAACGGGGAAAAAAACTCAGAACGCGTGGGACAGTTTTTAGTCACGAGGCCTCACACGCGCTTTGGACGCAACTCAAGAATCTTCCAGTAAACAGCAAATCTTACATAATATAAAAACTGACCTTTAGTTTTAAATCTAATACATACCTGCTACATGCTCCAAGAAGTAAAAATAACCACCCTGAAAGAGTAAACAGAACAAAAGTGATTTCAAACGCGGTTCCTGCCTGTTCGGGGGCGTGATGTATCCTGAAAAGAATGCTGATTGTTCTAATTGTTATTTATTAGATAACTGGTGTTTCATGTTCCTTTTGTTCGTTTATTTTGGCAAAACGCCTTGCACACTTGGGAATCACAAAGAAACGAAGTATAAACAAACGGAAATGATATTCGTACGTAATTCTTGTTTTGTTGTGTCAATATTAAACGAAGGAAATATTTTAAATTGTTTGCACACATGGATGGATGAGGTAAGCAGTTTCACGCCCCACCTAAATGCTGTTTTAAAAAAAATACAGCTGCTTTAATTAAAATAACTCGATAATTCTCGTGACAGTCTTCAGTACAGTTAATTTCCCATGAAAGTTGTTGAGAGGGCAAACGCTTTTAAATACTATTTAGGAGCTTGCATCAGAGTGCTTAGGACTTTTACAAGATGCGATAATGACTCAACTTATATTGAAGAGGAACTGAAATATTAATAGCACCACCGGCTTTCTATTCATGGAAGAAATTGGAAGTAGACACCTTGAGCTCAATACACAGCCTACAGATCAAAGTTATCTCGCTTGTAAACGGGTTTGAATTTAAGCTAAAGTCGCAGACGGATAGAAGTACCCTCTCAATCATTATTTCATTCCTATCATAGCCACACTTTTTCCTTGTTGCATTACAAAGCGCAGTATTTCCATGTTTGGTTGTACCGTCTCTAAAAAGTCAGGGATAAATCTTGAATGATTGATAGCCGGAAAAAGAGCTTTTAGAAACACTTGTAAATTCTGAAGTAATCTGACAGGGGCACCCAACGAGAATATAGTTCAAAACCACTAAAACATAGCATTGTTGAAAGTATTTTGGTATTTAAACGGTAGATAAAGGCATATTTTTATCCCCTAAAAATTTTTCATCTGTTCGGATTTCCTAGCTGAAAGTCTAGTGATCCGAAAATTATAGGGATCAAAACTTACCTTTTCGAAAATTTCAGCCAGAAAAAAGGCTCCCGAAAATTATAGGTGACCTTTTTAGGGTAAAAATCCGTTAAAAATAGGCAATTATACCATATTTTAGGTGTTCGAAAATCTTAGGAGAAGCAGGCAAGCAAGAAATTTTACAAAAAATGTTCCGAAAATTCTAGATCTCAAATCGTCTTCCGAACAGATATATTTCCGAAAATTGTCGTTGGGTGCCCCTGATCTGACTGCTTTAGTTATCCATTGTTTGGATCCACGAGGGCTCAACGAAATTTCCAAATATCGGCTTGAACATTTCAGCCGTCGCTACACGGCTACAGTCAGCTCGGTGCAAAATTCTAGGCAGGATCTTCACTGGAAGCTAACAAAAAATCCTAAAAATTAGTCGTCCGTAAAACACAAAGCTGGTAAATCTGATAACTAGAAGCTGTAAGAATGACTACTTTACAGTGTTTTGAAATTAGCTATGTGCTTGTGTATTGGAAAGTCTTTCCACGGATTGTAGCTTACAAAAACAGCCAAATACAAATTTACGTTGAGCCACGGAATACTTCCGCTCCGCCTTATTTTGAAGGAAGTGCAGTATTTTAGGAAAGCTTCAGCGGGGTCAATGAGACGCAAAATCCGCCAGTCAAGCAATTTTAAAAGATGTCTAAATTTGGTAATTGCTTTTCACCCTCTGTTGAAGTTGGATTCAGTTCTCTGGGAAATGTATGACAATAATTATATCAATATCGCTTATGTATTTCGCATATTATCGACGTCCCTCCATGTCAGTAGACGCGCACACCTTTCCTGCTTTTTACCTCTGCGTTACTGAGCATTCTAGAGAACCCCTACTGTACTACGAATGGTTGGTATTCTTCTACCAATTTTTTTATGACACTTATTTGGGGGCGTGTATCATTGCGTCGATGTGTGAAAATAACCATGCATCACGAACTAAACGGAAGAAAAGCCTACTGAATAGTTCTTAATGATTTAAAACGATGTTAGCGGCCAGCTTATTATACATGAAACCTATTAACGCCTAACATGATCAGTAATTTCATTCTGTCCACCTTCATGAACATGTTCTTACCGGTTTTAAAACTCTCTTGATTTCTGTCAACGCCGCTTGCATGTCGTGCACTGAACAAAGGGTTAAAGTGCATACAACTGCCGCCACCGACTCATCTGCAATTCCTTCCATGTTTTCCGCAAAGCCCGGAACTATTTTCTTGAGGTACACGTGTGGAAACCTTTGTGCGTTTTCCACGAGATACGCCACCATGTGTGGGTTAGGGTCCAGCGCAATAACAGAACTACCCTCGGGTAAAAATTCGAAGTTGGCCCCGGTTCCTGCTCCGATCTCTAAGATATCACCTTGTACGTCATTTAGAGACTGCTTCATGAGCGCAAACATTGCCTCCTTGCGGTTTCTCACGGCCCTGTTGTGAATTCGGCTGAAGAGGTTCATGTGAACAGCAAATGCTTTCTTGTAGGTGTTCGACGAAATCACTGTGCTGCGGACTTTTTCACTGATCGCAGCGGCTACCACTAACACCACAAGCACAATCGCACAAATCTCGAGCACTACCATCTTTACGGAGTGTGCGAGCGTCCAAAAAGAGGGTTCTCTCTCTCGTTTAAAGTGTCGAGTCGATGTGGA
>JAHPZR010003419.1:0-62500 GCA_019787425.1 Platygyra sinensis | reverse complement strand
GGGACTTACAAAACAAAAGAACTCGTACCAGTCCAGCACGACTTTCCTTTGTTCTGAAAGTACCACTGCCTTATTTGCGTCCCAGCGTAATTTATTCCGTACCATGTGACCGGATCCTGCAAAGGGCCTATTACAGGCTTCATCCAGCTGCTTCTTGGCAAGGTTATTCTTGTTTTCTCGCATGTTCTCTTGCGTTATTTGTTTATATTATTATAGGGATTGTGTTTGTAGGCGATATAACGCGCTCTCTGATTGGCTAATAGTCACTGTAATGCCCACGGGCCAATTACGGGCTTGCCAAAACAGAGCAAACAGTAATTGAAAAACCATCTTGTTACGCGGGTGTCACTTATCATGTTCAGGCCTGTTTGAAACGTTGCAGTGTGAGTGAGTCCAAAGAAATTTTGATTGAATTTTGGCGGATTGTAACTGTATATAATTTGGTATCGTTAATTATACGTTAGGGGAGTGCTGTCTGAATTAAGATTCGTCTTCACTGAACCATCGGAACGTGTGCAAAGCCAATACAGTGTGGCAGTGGTAAACAATCTCCTACGAAGTATCCCATATGTAATATATGTAGTGGTCTGTCGGTGGTCTTGTCATTGCATTGCACGCATGAACATGCACAGTAAGCCGGAGGAATTTGAAAACGGAGGTTTCACTCGAAAAACGGACGTATACAAAACGTGGACCCGGGTCCATGGACCACCCCATGGACCCGGTCCATGGACCAACCCTAATTTTCAAAAGGAATATTAACAGAGGCGATTTAAATCGCCTCTGTTAATATGAAAATTTACCACTGAGAGGTCAGGGTATGATAAACCCAGGCTATTATTTATTGCTTATGTCCTTGTGGGTTTCATATGGTGTCGTAATAGCGGGATGCTTTGGGATCGCGCTCCCTTAAATGGGAAGACCACAAACTCGTTTTGAGATACAGAAGATCTAGTGCATTTCTGCCCCCAATATTTTATTCCAATAATTCCAAATTGCAATTCGACCGGGAACACCACCCCCCGCCCTCCCGCTTATAATACTCTATCGTGCATAAAAATAAGCCAATTTATTTTATAAACGAAGTTTACCCTACAAACACAAATTTGTAATCAAGGTATACCGATGAAAAAAGTCTAATGGATAGCTTGTAATTTTAATGGAGGAGCACAGAGTGTATTTAGTTTTCGTATTAAACGAAGCATGACCTTGGAGGAGGTAGGTTGCCGGATAACATAACTCGATCCAGCGCCTTCGATTCAAAGCAACCCGCTATTACGAGACAAACCCTCAAGGACGTAAGCAATAAATATGAGTCTGTGTTTTTCATACCCTGACCTCCAGTAAATTTTCATATTAACAGGGGCGATTTCCTTTTGAAAATTAGGGGTGGTCCATGGGGTGGTCCATGTATACGTCCCTCGAAAAACTTCTGAAATGGTTTTTGTCCACACTACAACGGAAGAAGTTGAAAACACAACAATCACCAGTCATTTTGGATTTGTGTTTGAGGATGGTTATCGTCACACCATCGTTTTGGGAAAATCCGTTTTCAAAACGTTTTCCGTCCGCACGAAAACCCGTCTAAAAGCTGGCGTTTTGAAATCATCCGGCTTGAAGAGCGTTTTCGTGATGGATCACTGAGTGTAGACGGCAGGCCTAACCGTAGTCGGTAGAAATAAAGCTGCGATTTCAAATTTCACCATCGTAGTGTGGGGCGAGGCCTAACTATAAACATGTTCATTTTGACAAGTTCTCCGGCAGTACTTACACCACGTTCACCCGCTCTTGACTATATATGGGAATACCAATAAATTGTTGTTGTTGTTGTTGTTGACTACCCTGTACGATAACCCTGCCTGGACTTCCGAATGTTTGACAGAACGACTGTCTCAGCTGCTTTATACCGAGGACGCCATTACTGCCGACGCCGGGTTTTACGACCTGAGGTTGGTGGTTCTGTCGTTATAACCGCGTGCTCCCAAGGCCTTTTTCCGATTAATAAAAATAATCAGATTGCGAGACAGTGGGCAAGTCCGTTCCTGAGGCTAGGCTCGATTACCAGTGGTAAGGTCAACTCGATCTTCGGCATGGATTATGGTGTCGAGCTCTGTGTAAGCTTATCAGACAGATTTAGGCCCCGTTTACACAGGTCCGGACAAATCGTTGCACGCAAAAAAACTTGTACGGTTCCACCTTGCGTTTACACGGGACCGGCGGAACTGGACGAATTTTTTAAAGGCTTAAGCCCCATTTACACTGCAGAAAATTTTAGGCACGGCTCGGATAAAAGTGGTACGCGTACCCAAAAAAATAGTACTGATTAGTCATTTACACGTCCGTTCTTCTACCGTGCTAAACGATGTAAAATTATGTTTTGGTACGGGTAAAAGGCTCAACATCTCGGCCAGCGTACTCGATTCTTGCCTAGTGCGCATGCTGCTAACATGGCGGACGAAAAGTTCTTAGAATTTCTTCTCATAAGAAGACCGCATGTGTTCCAGCAGAAAATACGGAAATCGACCTTTCTCTCGACTGCTTTACAGAAGAATAGAAAAAGGCGGAGGTACAGGTTGTTAATTGTTTTATCAGTTCTCGCTTGTACTTCTACCGAGCGACGGTTTTGGACACTGACACGAAGTGGTCAATGGTTTGAGATAGTGGAGACAGCTTTTACAGAAAAAGAGTGGTATGACAATTTCCGTGTTTCAAGGTCAACGTTCGACTACATTGTTAGAGAGATTCAGGACGAAATTGTTCGACCAAAGGCGCGAAGGCTCATCAGAGAAAAGTTGGTTCGGCACGGCTAATCGTTTACACTGCACACCTTATCCGAGCTGGGCTAGATTTTCAGGATCGCGTACCAATTTTATCCGTGCTCGGACTACCTCTCGACATGGTCCGAGCACGGGTGAAAGTTTGGTCCAGCACGGATGGGGCAAAGTAGTTTACACGACAAAATCTATCCGTGCCGAACCAATTTTTTTGGTACGCGTACTTTTTTCATCCGAGCCGTGCCAAAAGTTTTCGGCAGTGTAAATGGGGCTTAAGGGTGCAAGTTTGGGACCTGATAAAAGCAGGTCAGCTTTTTGACCGGCACGGTTCCATACTTCGTATGGACTCGTGTAAACACCCGAACCGTGCAACTTTTTGCTCAGATAGCGCGGTTATGGCCTGGAATCAAATGCCGCGACTGGTCTAAACTTTGCACGGATCCGTGTAAACACCACTGCAACAGAATTTGCGCGGATCCATCTAAACAGGCGGTCCAGGAACAAAATTCGTCCGTACAAAAATTTGTCCGGACCCATGTAAACGGGGCTTAGAATTAAACCTTTCATGTACGAAATATCTGCGAAATACACCATCACTTCGAAGTTGTTCCCCTCAATAACTGGGATATTCCTGGCCATGCGACTACGAGGCTATCAGGCTACGAGGCTAAGGGACACGAACGTCTACGGAGCTACTGAGACATCGCGGCTACGCGAGGCTAGTACTGAGGTAGTCTCCTTTCGCAGCCGTTTTTGCATGTCTTGGGCGTTGCGTGACATCCCAAAAAACGGCTGCGAAGGAGAGTAGTACCGAGGCTACGAAGCTACGTGGTTACCTGGTAACTAGGAGAAAAAAAAATTAACTTAGCTTATGTGCAACCTTCCATTTGAACTGACACTTTTTTCATCGACTCATACGTGTGTTGCTGTAATATCACACTGGGGTAAACCATTAACAACAAATGCGTTATAGCCAGGGCCGGATTGTTCGAAAGCCGGTTAACTCTCACCAAGGATTAAAGTATTTATTTTCCCTGCATAAAAATGTTTTCACTGCTTTATGTTTTTGATAGTTTGAGATTATTCAAATTCAACACTAAAATGAGGACAAACAATATAAACAGAAGACCTCACGGAAGAGTTACAAAACTCAAATCAAAATTCTAATTAATCCTGGGTTAGCTTAATCAGGCTTTGAACAACCCGGCCCTGGTCTAGACAGAATTACGACAGCCTTAGCTGTTTCCTTAACTTGAGGAAATGATATAAATTAAACCCAGCGCCAAACGTCAAATTGTTGCATGCATTTTTCAGACACGGAAATATCAGTCATGTAATATGATGCGAATTCCTTTTGAACCCAGAAGTAATTAACCCTCCATTGTGGCAATTAACTCAGCTTCAGAAAAGACAGGCAGTCTTGTGGAGGAAGATGTTGCAAACATTTCCGGGAGTTTAACGAGACACGAAATCATTTCACAGTAGTCACAAAAAGGTTAGTTCATACAAAGTTTGGAGCTAGTTCCTTGAGATAGTCCCTCGTCAACGTACTAAAACGTTAAGAAATTAACGCGTATTGTTTCTTCAGTTTTTGTTTCATTTAAACACTAAAAGAGAGACTTTTCGAAAACGCTGGCGTCATTCGTGTGCTGTATGCATGTGCAAATGACAGTTTTCCAAGGTTTGTATTATGGATTGGCAAAACGCTTCGAAAACGGCAGTGTGCGGGGGAGGAGGAGCATTTTCGGCGAAAACGCCGGTCATAGAAAGTACATGCATCATAACAAGACGATTTTTTCCGTACTTGGTTTGATAAAGAAGTTTACACCTTAAATGACCTCGACCAGAATTTAGATTTCCTGACCTATGAAGAATTTAAACTCCGCTATCAGTTGCAAACAAATTTTTTGACCTATTATGGACTAATAAACGCTATTCCTCAGAAATATAACAAAGCAATAAAACGTACAGGTGAACAGCAAGAGCATCTTACACGACCATGGGAGAACTTAAAAGTGTTAACAACCAAAGCCATTCATAAAAGTTTCGTGAAACATATGTTTGAAGAACCCACCACAAAACAACGCCTTATTGCAAATGGGTTAGCACCGGACCAAATAAGCAAATACTTCAACTTAGCCTTCTCCATCACTATGGAAACAAAGTTAACTATGTTCCAGTACAAAATTTTACATGATATAGTTTTTACCAAAGGCAAGTTATTTAAAGCTAAACTTGCAGGCAATGATCTTTGCTATTTATGCTTAGAAACAAAACAAGATCTGAAGCATATGCTTGTTTCATGTCCGGTGGTATCAGAGTTCTGGAAAATCTTTCTAGAATGGTATGAGACTCTAACAGCAATAAAACTAGAATTGTCAACCGTGAAAATCTTATATGGTATCATAGATAACGACCGCCTTTGTAAGTTAACTAATCACCTCTTACTTATTGCAAATACTACATATACTGTTGTAGCATTAATGAAGAACCTTTGTATTTTTGTACTTATCTAACAATAGTGATAAGCAAGGCCGAAATCGAAAAACAAATATCAACAAAGAAACCTTTAATTGACATGAAGTTTGTAACTTAGAGCTGTATATTACTTTTTTTTTTTTTTTTTACACTTCGTAGGATATAAGACAACCTTTTTCTTGCAAGTTATAGTACTGAACGCTATTGTATCTTTTTTGTGTCTTTCGTTGTATTCTAATGTATTGTAAGTATTATTTGTACGTATTGGTAAAGGTAATATATATATTGTAAATAATAAATAATGGATAATAAATAAATTAAAAAAAAAAAAAGAAAGTACATGCATATGTGTAAACGGTGCGTAACTATTCTACGATAACTGCAGAAATTCACGCGCGCTCATTGGCTAATTTTTATCGTCCATATGCGGACAGAAACATGAATTTAAAATTCATGCGACGCGTCAGCGAGTGAGAGCCGGCAATTCGACAATTTGTTATCGTTGCAATTTGTTATCGTAAAAAACAAATTGATGTCAGTTTTTAATGCGTCTGTCCTGTTATTGATAATGAATTTCGTCATCACATTGTCAAAGTAGTCTGCGGATCCACTCGGCTATCGCCTCGTGGATCCACAGCTACTTTGACAATGTGATGACGAAATTCATGATCAATAACAGGACAGACGCATAAAAAACTGACGTCAATTTGTTAATAAGAACATCGTTACCAGAAGTTTATAATGCTAACTTCTGATGTCAAGGATTAAAGATTGTTAGATCCGCAAATTTACAGGAAAACCGTTGAAAGTGTTTTTCAACCATTTTTCGTTTTTTGACACCTGAAGTTGGTTTTTGGAGCTCAGAGAACTGATTTATATTAAACAGTCGTGCAAAACATTCTTTGCGTGATTTAGACAGTATCCCACGAAGAAATTCAGTTACACACAGCTACTGGGGCCAGACTTCACTCCTAAGACGTTATGATCTGTTAATGTATGAATTCCCGCTCGGAGCAAATACAAACGAGTTTGTTCAAATCCTCACACAAAGTCTGTTGTGCGTTATTCAAAATATTAACAGAGGGCGATAGGAGAAAGCTCCCACAACTGAAGATGTTCTTTCAGTGTTTCTTTTGATAATTTGGGCCCTTAATGCATTTCGTGTTTCTTCCTATTATTGCATGCTGTGTGGAGATCTGTTTGGCTGCTACTCGTAGGGTAGTTTTAAGGTTCCTTTGCATATTCTTTAAAAAAAAAGCGTTCCAACTCAGTATGCACTGCCATGGGTTCAGAGAATCCTCAAAGCGGGTCTTCATGTCATAGACGGACTCCGACTCAAGCCGATGAAAACAGTGGCTCAGCCAAGGACCGGCAAGCGCATGAGGTACTTGTAAGTTCAACAATACAACAATACAACAATACAACCTGCTTCATCAAATAAATTATGTATGTATGTATGTATGTATGTATGTATGTATGTATGTATGTATGTATGTATGTATGTATGTATGTATGTATGTATGTATGTATGTATGTATGTATGTATGTATGTATGTATGTATGTATGTATGTATGTATGTATGTATGTATGTATGTATGTATGTATGTATGTATGTATGTATGTATGTATGTATGTATGTATGTATGTATGTATGTATGTATGTATGTATGTATGTATGTATGTATGTATGTATGTATGTATGTATGTATGTATGTATGTATGTATGTATGTATGTATGTATGTATGTATGTATGTATGTATGTATGTATGTATGTATGTATGTATGTATGTATGTATGTATGTATGTATGTAGTATGTATGTATGTATGTATGTATGTATGTATGTATGTATGTATGTATGTATGTATGTATGTATGTATGTATGTATGTATGTATGTATGTATGTATGTATGTATGTATGTATGTATGTATGTATGTATGTATGTATGTATGTATGTATGTATGTATGTATGTATGTATGTATGTATGTATGTATGTATGTATGTATGTATGTATGTATGTATGTATGTATGTATGTATGTATGTATGTATGTATGTATGTATGTATGTATGTATGTATGTATGTATGTATGTATGTATGTATGTATGTATGTATGTATGTATGTATGTATGTATGTATGTATGTATGTATGTATGTATGTATGTATGTATGTATGTATGTATGTATGTATGTATGTATGTATGTATGTATGTAGAACAATCAAGTGAAACAAGTCTTACCTGAGATGAACAGCTTTTAGAAAAATCCCACGCTTGTATCACCCGGCTGAGCTCTACTTCTTGTACTTTATTTTCTACCAGCTATTACACTGTAGCTTCAAACATTTATAGGATAACTCCATTTGGAACGTGATATTGTAAACCGCAAGAACGTAACTGAGCAGGTTAAACTCGAGCGACTATGCAGAAAGGATTATCGTCACCGAACAAACTCACCGGACATCAAAAACACTGTTCAAGAGTGTTCATGCGCAATCCTGTCATTCAGTGGCCAGTCAGTGACGCAATTGCGTGCCCCTTGCATGTTTTTATACGAGACGTTCAAGTCTCTGAAACACTTTACTTTTAATTCTTTCAACGTGGAAATTCTCGCGAGCTCAGATCGGCTGACATTTTTATTATATTCCTTAGGTGGAATGCTGATCAGCCCAAAAATTTCCGTTCAACAAAATTTGAAACTCATGTGCTGCCCCATATTGGTGGATTGCGTGCAGAGACGCCAAATGCACCCAATTAGTAGTGCAGAGAGGGGTTTTCACTGTTTATTGAGGTTACGTTAGGAAAATGTCATTGATTTATTTGCCATCATGATTTGTAAATTATCGAGGTGTGAGTAATACTAATAGCTTGCAGGCTCTGAACTGATTGGGATTACCAGAGTTCGATAAGCCTTACATTCCTCACTTGTAGTAAACTAAATTAAAAGAGGATTGTTTGCACTTGGCACTGTGTTTTTATACATAATTATTTCTTGTACGTGACTTCTGGAAAAGAGATTAAATAGAAGATTACTGAGTGATTCTTGGCACTGTACACACAGGTGTCTTGGGGTAGGAGCTCTCGTAAGCTCTCAAGTGAAGGCAACAATACAAGAATCAACAGAAACAATATCCTCTCAAAACAATAACAACTTCTACAAAAATAAAGCAATAGCAGCTTACGGGACGGCTGCTAATTAAGTTTCTGGAGTCTTCCTCAACCTACGTGACTCTGTCAGATCCAGGATCGTGATGTCCATTTTCTCATTGACGTCCGATGTTTATCTTCGGAAGGGTTCGGGTGATCTTCACACGTATCACAAATTTACGCTTATGTTACACTTTTCTGCACGCGTGTTACGGGAAAGCTGTACTCCCTTTTTGGCCAATAAGAATTCATTATCTTATTCTAGTGTGTTATTGGTAGGGGTAATCCTACTGAGCACCGTGTAAGCAGGAGGTAATTTTTAATGGTTAACAAAATTGCATGAGCCCGTAGGTCGACAATCTTAAGCAATCTTTGGCTGATCCTCGGATGATCTGTGGATCTCCTCGGTGATGGCGTCGGATGTGCTCCAAAATGTTCGGGTGATCTTCGAGAGTGTTCGGGTGTACTTCGAGCACCTTCGAAATACCCCGGAAATACCTCAGCGGATGAACATCGGTAGACTTCGGAGTGTCCCAGAATCGAGTAGTTTACACGACGAGTGATATTTGAAAATTCTGTAAAAAGTATCAAATGTCGGAATGACATTAACTCGGAAAAAAATCCGAGTTGCAGATATGAGATTTGAACCCAGAACCCCGGCTCCATGATTTATCCGGACGCTCTAAGCTACTGGAGACTCCATGGTGAGCAAGGGTGAAATGTTGGGTCTGACTGGAACCACGTCGTGACGCATCGTCACTTGGCACATACAACTCATAGCTGCATCGCGCGGAGCCGTTGAGGTATATCAAACAATATCCAAAGTGAGTATTATTAGAAATATTAAATGCAGAAATGATATCAACTCGAAAAAAAATTGGAGTTCTTCGATCCATTTAATGTCTCTTGTAGCACTTTGGATGTGGTTAATTGCATCTTTGATATGCCTCAATGTGACCGCACCATGCAGTTCCAGTCAAAGACCCACATTTCACCCTTGATCACCATAGAATCTCCAGTAGTTCAGTGGTGCTGGATTGTGAAGGGTGGAGGGTTCAAATCCCATCTGGAACTCGGATTTTTTGACGTGTTGATGTCATTTCTATATTTAATATTTCTTGCAATACTCTTTTTCACAAAGGCGAATGGAAATAGAAACAATTTTCAAATATCACGAGTAGAATTGTAAATCCCTAATCATTGGAGCTTTCATTACGATTACGACGATCATATAATGTAATGATGCAAGGAAAAATTCCAAATTGCGGTAGAAAGTGAATTTTCGCGTTACTTACTTCGCCATTATCGGGACAAAAAGGCGCCAAGGAAAAACGTATTGGAAAATGTCATGTATTAAGAAGATATGTGCTATTATATAAACACCAGTGAAATACCAAGTGAGCTTTCGCGCGAAAACTTCTTATCTTCATATCGTAAATACTTTTGTTCTTAGGCCATCGTAGTTTGATCAAAAATAAGACACTGCTGTTTTGTGTCTTTTTTCATTGATATCTTCACACGTGAAAATAACGTGTTATCTTCACACTAAAGAGATCATCGGTTTCGGAAACGTCCGTCAAAATATAACCCGTGTTTTGAAAACTGAGGTGATTCGCTTGTCATGATTTGTCCGTCATGATTCCACTGGCGTGTATGTGTTTGACCAGTTACATTCCTCACTATGCCGGAGCTAGAATTTCAAATCGTAGTTTTGTTTCTCATGGAAGGCCTACCGTCCACACTAATCCGTCACGTATACTGAGCTTTTCGAAAACGCTCTTCAAACCAGGCGAATTTGAAAACGCTCGATTTGCGTTTTAGTGTGGTTCAAAATCATTTTTCATCAAACTTTTCGAAAACGGTAACTGCGGTAATGTTACGATACTAATCATATTTCCCTGGCCGAGATTTACTCAAACACAACTTGATCCAAAATCACCGATGATTGTTGGTTTCGAATTCTTCCTGCTTAGTATGAACGGAAATCATTATCTGATGCGTTTTCAGAGTGAGGCCTCGTTTTCAAGTTCTTTCGACGTAGTGTGGACGGCCGGGCCTGAGATTTTGGAAATGGACAGTCTGCTGGCGAGAAGATTTACCAGGGCCATGTAATTATTATGGTCGAACGGATGAATGAATTATGAATATTGCGTCGGGCGAATTGTACTCAATACAAAGAACTTACGACAACTGATTAATTACTCAACAACGTTTATTGAATAATTAGCATCCAAAACCTAAAAATTACGATACAAAGTTGCTTGCTTTACCATCGATTGTCAATTCCGATTTCTCCGTGCCAGTTGTAACTCAAAATCAATGCAATCTCAAGGTTAACAGCCGAATTCTTCTCACTGTCTTTCATGCCGACTTTGCCATCTGAATTAAACTTGGGAGAATTCCTGAGTTCATAAAAGACGAGGCCGTAGAGACGTAGATGATCGCTGCAGGCCAGGTTAGGTTTTAACCAGGTCCTGGCAGTGTATTTCTCACACATTCCACTGAGACGGAACTGAATCTCAGGGGAGCGGGGTATTGCCAAACGAGCCCACGGGAAGTCAGATTTCGAGACTACAAAGGAAGAGAATGGCGGAAGAGCGAAATGTCTGAGAAAAGAAATTCGGCATTGAGAAATAGAAATGTCAAAATAGGCTTCTTGATAATCATACACACTTGTTTAACACGCGTAATTATCTCGGACTGTAGGTATAGGAAAGCCTTGTATATATAGTTAAAAAAAGTTCATAAAACACTAAATAATCAAAACGATCATGTAGCGCTCAGTGAAACGACAAACTGCTACTGTGTTGTTTCTGCGTCAAAGCATCGATCATTGCCACGGCAATTTGCAGACTCAAATTAAACTGTTTGCGTTCCTTATGTACAGAACAAGACTGGTCATTACAACTGACCACCATAGGTCACGTTATTAGTGGTTTCACGTTATTAGTGTTTCCCACCAAATGCAGAAACGCTTTCTTTACTAGAAGCAGTGTGACTGAGCTGTCAAGGTGTCGGTCGTGAATGAATGAGTGAAATCCGGATGTCCTGAAGATCTGTTAGCTCCAATATAAGCACAGTTAATGTTATCTGTGCATGTCAATGATGTAAAAATAGCCAGCCAGTCTGCGTCTTGTCTAAACGAACTCTTTTCAAAAAGCTGCCTTTTCTCATTAACTAGTTTGCAAATTAGCAACTCAATGCATTCTTCCTCCGCGACTTTTTAAGCTCATAATCAATGAATATAACTAGCGCTGACTCGCAAACTGGACAAATAATACTTCATAAAATTGGAAGCAAAGCTAAACTTTCTCACAAAAGTTTGTAAAACCTTAGGCTAGTTAAGCCAGTTATTCTGTTTCGACCTTTATAACAACAAAGGATTAATAAACTAAGGAGGAAGTTCCAATAATGGCTGATTCGCAGCTAAAACTACAAACGGCCCGCTTACAGTACCAGCCTCTACAAAATGGTAAAGTTAACCTGAGCAAAAGGATGGAATAAACTAGGTATCACTTGAAGTAAGGTACAATTGGTTGGTAAAACTAAGGGGGTGATTTCCTTCTTGAGTTGGCTCCAAACAATCGTATATTGGATCATCAGCAAATCCTTCCAAGAGATCCTTGTTCCCAATGTCGTCGTACAAGTCAGATTGGGATTTGCTCCCTTCCGGGATGACATATTCGTGATCTTCGCTCTGGTTTTCTGGTTGGTAGTCACTGACGTCGTACGTGGGATTAGCGTGACTCGTTGTTACTGTTTCAGCGGTAGGCTTGGGTTCACCGCAGGCGCACAAGGGATTAGAATGACTCGACGTTTCCTTCTGCCTTCTCCTCTTTTTGCAGCAAACCAGCAGTACGATACCTGCAACTGATGGTACTGAGGTAATTAAAAGAGGAAAATTAATACGGTTAGATACTGTATTGTGCATGAGTTGAGGGCTTGGGAAAAGACAGAAACAGGACCGATAAAGGTCACCCACGCAACAACGATTAAAAAGTGTCAGTTTTTGCTTATTTCTCAAGTTTGTCAGTTTTACATAAATATATAATAATATATAATAAGTAAAAAATGAAAGAATTTTGTCAAAGGAAATCGTTAAAAGTTCTTAAAAGATCTTTTGCATGTCGTTCTTGTAGTATAGTGAACCCTCATCAAGGCCGAATCTAACTCTGACAAATGAGTGGAAAGTATCAGAAAAAGTAATAACGGGCGGCAATTATTAGTAAATTGCTGGGGCGTGGTTGAGGAATAAAGTTTTGTGACAGTTTTGTACTTACTCAGGAATAGTATTACCAGTGAAACGCCAACTATGACTGGAATTTTCCACGGGAAGTCCTTAGCATTTTCTTGTTCCTCTGTTTTTCCAGCATCCTTAGTTGGAAGTACTTCAGTGATAGTCGTCTAAAAAGCAAAGAAAGGTAGAACATACAAGAAATTTACAAAGATAACAAGCGATCCGAAGACGTCAGTCAGTCAGTCAGTTAGCCACCAGGAGGCCAACCTGTAGTCACTGAGCCAGTCGGTCAGACCGCGTCCGTCTGTCCGTGTGACGCATGAGCAGACTATTCTTTGAAGCCAGTTATTTGCAGGTCAGATGCAGGGCTCTCGGCCGATAAAAAGAAAGCAAAAATGTATGGAATGATAAAGTAATTTGTCTGTGGCGAGACGATCAATAATTCAGTTGCTTTTGTTCTAGTTGTAATTTCCAATCGCACTCTCTAATTATATTGCTCCGGAATTTGAGCTACCTTTTTCATAGAAATATGGTCACAACTACACATGAGCATTAATATCGTTTGCAGCAAAATCACTGTGCCTTTTCCCCTTGAGCTGACCGTCATTTATTGGAAGGTATTTTCATATCAGGTGATGTAGTTTCTGCCAATGCAAAGGATGAAACACTGCACCAAATGATAAAATGACTTAATTGTGGCGGGTTGCCAGATCGTAAATAATCATAAATAACTCACCTTGAAAATAGAAGGAGAGGTAGTAAGAGTGGCCTGTTTCTTAGTTGCAGGAATATCGCTTGATGGCGATTCGATCTCTATGATGTAAAAATCAGACAAGTCGATAATTCAGAAAGATACGAATGAATGCAAAGCTGAATAGTCGACCGTCAAAGTTTTTAAATGCAACTAGGTCGCTAGCTTACTTCATGGTACAGAGAAGTCAAAAGTGATAGTGCTACTTAATTATTTTTTTGGTTCCCACAACCCGAGTCCTGAGTCCCTTTTTCCTCACAGACAGCTCGATCGAGGCTGTAGCAAAGCCAACTGAAGGATCGAAAAATTAGGAGGCTGACTCAAACCTCTGGATGCGCGCAATTCTTTACACAAGAAGCCGACGCTGTACAACCAAAACAAATATCGATCCACAGTGACGCTCTTCATCAGTGCTTCAGATATTGCCGGATTTCATACGTCGGGGGCCTGGGTACAATCGGTGTATTATGGGATTAACAACACAAGACCCATATATTCGGGAAGAGCACACCAAGCTTTACAAAATCCTTAAGTTTCGTGTAAATTGCGCCAATATTGAACAAGATACAGCCATTCAAAAACGTAAAAATTTAGTAACAAATGTATGGATTGCCGGACACTTGTCCGGAAATCCATACATTTTCCGGACAAGTGTCCGGCAATCCATACATTTGTTACTAAATTTTTACGTTTTTGAATGGCTGTATCTTGTTCAATATTGGCCTAATTAACACGAAACTTAAAGATTTTGTAAAGCTCGGTGTGCTCTTTCTGAATATATGGGTCTTGTGTTGTTAATCCCATAATACACCGATTGTACCCAGGCCCCCGACGTATGAAATCCGGCAATGGAATATATTTTATAGTTGCTTTGTGAAATACCTGTGCATTGCGACTGGCTCGTAGCTCCAGTTGAAGTCGTGGTGAGGCCCTGTCCACAAGATTGGCAATCTTTCTGGCCATAGGAGGGCTGGTAAGTGCCAAGAGGACACAAAATACAGGTTCGGTTTTCTGTGCTGTGCGAGCCAGCAGGACAGTTACCTACAAGGAAGCGTCACACAATAACAAGCTTATTGCTTTTGAAATGTTTGGTACAGCCATTCAGAAGGGCCTCGGTATTTGCGTCCATGAGCTGACAGCGACAAAATGGTATGAGCTATGAGCCTCCTAAGTTCTCCTAGCCCAGGATGTTTAAAACAACAAGTATGGCTTAATAAGCAGTTTCAATCTAAGTTGTTACATTTTCCTAAAAACTCACCAATACAGTGCATTTCTTCCACAGTTCCATTTGAGATAGTTGTTAGATTTTTATCACAAGGAATGCAGGATGGCTGACCCGGAGAAGGTTGATAAGTACCAAGCGGACATACAGAGCACGTTCTGTTCTGTGTGCTGTACGAACCAGCTGGACAGTCAGCTGTGAAACAAGAGCACATACGAGGCTATTAACTTTGTCTGGCTGAATGTCGTCGCAAAGGTTATCACCTGATTGGAGTGAGAAAGAATAAGAATGTTGGAAAACTTTACCAATGCAGTCTTCTTCCTCCACTGTTCCACTAAAAGCTGTGGTCAGGTTTGTAGCACATGAAAGACACTCTGTTTGACCTTGAACAGGCTGGTAAGTCCCAATTGGACATTCTAAGCACGTTTCATTCTCTTTGTTGTAGGACAAACCGGCCGGGCAGTTTGCTAGAGAGGTACAAGGATTTGTAAATTAGTACACAAAAGGATGCCCTATAGACTTTCTGGCTAATAATCACTACCGGATAAAGCCATCAGAGAACAGGGACAGAAAGAGCTGCCCAGTGTAAGAGTATCTGATATGTGAAATAATCAACTTAACTTTGAAACGGGGCAGGGGAATGACTCACCAAATAACAGTTCGTTTTGATTGGCTCAAAGGTTTATGACTTGAGATTAAATCTTAATAACTATACAGAAATATAACTAAAGCAAAAACAAATAGCCATTAAAGGCGTAGAGAAGTACTTTGTTAGTAGGTTATGACAATTGTTCTCAATGGAGCACATTGTGCAACCACTGTATTTTGAGTTATTTTGACCATCGACAAAATTACCGTTAAATTGAAGGAAACCTAAACATAATACTTTACAAATAGATAAAACACCAAAAAGATAATAGGAAACCATAAAAGAACAAGGATGGTTAAGGATGGAGAAGATTGACACGGATTGCAAACAACGAAATTGAAAAATTTAGGGTAAACTTTTCAAATCGTTATACGTGACTGTGCTCCTTTAAATTTCTATGCAAGCGGGTATGGATTTTCAAAAGTATGTGTTCTTGTTGAATCCCATCTCTGCTCAGAAGTAAAATTAATCGATGCCATATTTCACACAACAACACTGCCATTTGTATTTGGCGACCGTGAGTGGTTAGGAAATCAGAAAACATGAAACATACCGCAAATATAACCATTTTCATCGAGTGCTTGTCGCTCGGGGCATTCTGGAGATAATGCATAAGCAATTAGGCTTCCAGGTTCAGCAAGGAGAGAGGTGGTATTCCACGGTACTGCAAAGGTCTTGTTTTGAATGTCTGAATTAAACTGTTCCAGCTTGTCAACAAAGTTAGCTTTGGCATCAGCAAGGGCCTCTACAATTTCCATGTTCGATGTAAAGTTGCCCTCCTTCCAGTCTTTATTGTCGATGTCTAATATGAATGCGACGGTAGCAGTTGAAGTATTCCGCGAATCGTACTCAAATTTCGAGATTAGCTCATAAGATATGTTAAGCGATCTTGCAAGTGCATGGATAATTGTAGCAGTCAAGTTCTCGTTAATTGATGACGGTAATTCTTCCAAGGAATCACATGGCTGCGGATCTTTCACAGTAGAGTTGCTGAATCTGTTGAAAGTCAAACTAGAGTGGGAAGTGAGATTTAGGCCAACGAGTAACCTTGGAAGACCGATGCTGTAACCTAATACGTCTAGTCGAGCTCTTCGGCTGACTTCTGCACCATGCTCGTTAAATGCCTCACAGTAG
Source organism: Platygyra sinensis (assembly GCA_019787425.1). Taxonomy (NCBI): domain Eukaryota; kingdom Metazoa; phylum Cnidaria; class Anthozoa; order Scleractinia; family Merulinidae; genus Platygyra; species Platygyra sinensis. Next base: position 46,107 of record JAHPZR010003419.1, on the reverse strand, counting down.
TAGTAACCTTCTTGATCACGGCGAGGGTTTGCCATATATAAGACAGGTTTGGTCTCGTTGAGTTTTACAACGGATGAATTCAATGATTGAAAGAACCACTGAAAGCTAGGAGTTGGTTGGCCCGTTGCATTGCAAGTAAACATCGCGGGAATTTGACTTCTAACCAGCACTCTTTGTGCCCGCGGATGTTGCGTAATGTTGGGCTTGATGTGAACTTCAACAATTGTCACGTTGGACAACGTGCTGCCTTTGTTGTTAGACACCACGCAAACGTAAACACCCTCGTGTTGTTTGCTGACAGAAAGTTCATATAAAGTTCCATCCCGTGATTCCTTGATGACCTTATCGTTTCTCTTCCAAGCATATGTTAGCTCCGCCTCGCTCTCGGCAGTGCAGCTTAAACGCAGACTGTCTCCGGGCAGAAGAATAATTTCTTTTGGAGAAGAGGAAATTATGACTGGGGCTCCTCCGCATAAAACTGAATCGTCTCGAGTTTTGATCAAAAGTGAAAAGGCTTCAAGGAGTGTTTGTTCTGCTTCCACCATTGTTAGAGCATCCGTTATTAACGTCCTTACCACTTCTCTGAGCTGAGGAAGGGCGTCTTTAATCGTCATTGCCCTTGGACTGTCTTCAAACTCGTAGAATTCTTTTGCACCGTCAAAAAAGTAATCGATACAGTCTTCTGTTCCAGAGCATTCTTCAAATTCATTATTCCAAGTGAAAACCTCCAGAAACGCTCTCCAAGCCTCCAAAGTGTCATTCCAAGATTGCGACGAATCATTGGTCAACCTGTTTCTTTCCTCCTTGAAGACCTCTATCATTTCCATGTAATCTGTCATAAACGAGCTGTTCGGATACGCGTTGGTGTTGTTCACTGACGAAGCATTGCTTAGCTGAACAGTCTGTGCCAGTGTTTCGAGATCATGGAATCCAGACGATAGGCTTTCGTTCAGTCCTTTAACTGATGAAATTAGATCTCCCAGTGATTGACAAATAGAGCTCAAGAATAGGCTTGTTGTATTTGCAAACAGGCATGCATATGGGTAGTCGGTGAAGGAGGCATCTAAAGGATCCGTAGAATTTGCTACGTTAGTTTCATCTGATCGTCTTTTCCTTGAATGCTTGCTACCGAATAATTTGGCAATGATGGTCTTCGACGCTGAGCTGACTGAGCGTTCAACTTGATCAAAATCAACCAGAAAACTGACGGCACTTTGTTGACCATTCCTAGAGCTAACTTCACTTTGAAAGAGGATCTTTGTGATGCCTTCTGATGCCATAGAAAAGGAGAATCTCAGATCTCCAACTTCGACAGGTTTCTTGTTATCCACACTTGAGGCGTTTATGGCTTTTGCTATTTTCAAGCCAAAGTCAACCACACGTCGAACATGAAGCATGGAAGCATTGACAATTTCTACAGCTGACAAACTCTGCTCCGTGTAAGATTTCACCTTTTTTAACGTGCTCACGGCGAAATCGTGTCGTATTCTCGCTTTTTCGTAAACATACGATGCCTGTTTTACTCTATCAATAGAATTTCTTAAAGACAAGAATGCAGATTGAAACGTTTCATTCATCGCATTGAGAGTAAATTGAAGCTCAGCCATTGTAAGCTGACATTCTTCGTTATTCATGACACAAACAGGATCTACCACTTTCGTCTGGCATCCATACTGTTGACAGCAAGGATAAGGGGGACCATATCCACCTTGTTTCGTTTTTTTTTTCTGGCCAGTACATCTTACTTCCTTGATTATCTTTTCCACTGCTTTTGTGTCGTAAATTTTGTGTTCGTACTCGACCAATCGCGGTTTACCTGGTATTCTTTCGTAGGTTTTAGAACAGCCAAATATTTTCTTGCTGAAAGCTCCAACTAGCCCGCCAAGAACTCCTCCAACAAGTCCACCAACAACCTTTCCAATAAGTGGAAATCCAAATACTCCCCCCACAAGCCCTCCGACGTATTTTCCAATTTTAAGCCCTGTTTTAGCGTACTTGACTATTTTCTTCAGGGAAACTCCTGACCTGCAGTTACCAGTGTATACGGTTTGATACGTCGCAACTTCAAAACTGCGCGTTTCAGTACTCTTCTGTACAACTTCTACCGTTATCGCTTTGTCAACCGTGTCACAGTACCGCTCAAGATAGGTTATGTTTATAGGGTTCTGGCAGAGGTCTGGGATGACACAGCCATTGAAGCAAGTGTAGTTGCACTCCATTATTTCGCACATGGCGTTTTGGATATTTTGCCGAAAATAGACCGTGCTGTTGAAACTTACTTTTGCGAGATGGTATTGTAAACGTGCTAGACGAAGTTCCTCTGCTGCCTTTTCCTTTTGTATTCTCAATTCTTCGACTGCAGCCTGTTTTAATTTCAGAACTTCCTTGGCGGCATCTGCTTTGGTTTTTGCATCATTAAAGGTTGCTTGGGCTTTCGCTAACCTTATAGTGGCCTCCTCGGCAGCCAAAGTAGTTTCGTTTGCGATCATACTTTCAAGCATCGTATAAAGGCGTGATGAGTTGTTCATCGTACCTTCTACTTCAAACACTACAGATTTCCAGTCAACAACGTTCCCAAAGCCCGCTTTGACATTCAAAAGCGCGTCAAATTTTCCAAAGATCAGGCCCCTAACAGCAAAGGAAAGCTCATGTCCAATCATTTTTATGGTGGTGGTCCTCTTTAAACCAAGCAAGTCAACAATGCACTCAAACGTAGTTATCAACGGCTCGTTGTTACGACGTATCAGCATTCTGAATGGTCTGTCAACCGGATAAGTTATTACTTTCCCAAGAGAGATGTCTCTCAAGGCAGTTCCTTCAACAATCACACCAGCGTCTTCGGTTGAAGAGTTAGTTAAACAAGACTTGTCATGCAAAGACCAAATGCTACAGTTCATGTTTGTAAAGCATAGTCTCTTATGGCATATTTGGCCGTTTAGATGAAAACTCACACCCAGAAAGGTTTGCCGGATGGAGGACTTGGAAAACGAAAGAGAAATGGTCCTTGGAAGGTCGTGCTTAAGTCTGACGAAACGTTCAATTGACGTTTCGATACTCGTTCGATTTTTGTATGGCTGCAACTGGGCCACAAGGAGATCACATACTCTTAACATGGTGTCAAGGTCATCATCAATCTTTGCAACAAGCATCTTCAGCTGTACAAAATCAGACGAAGAAAGCAGACGGCGAGCTTTGATTACATTTATAAGCATTTCTTCTACTTTGGCATACCATTTCTGCACATCGGGTTGCATCTCAGGCACATATACCCTGACATCGAGAAGAACTCTCTTTATTTCTTCCGCCTGCCATTGCAATGACCTCAAGTCGTTCTTAGGATCATGGACTGCGATGTCTTCTCCGCCCACAATTGAGTAGTAGAGCTGTAGATACTTCATTCCTCCATAGGGCTGAAGGAAGGTCAACAATAGGCTATTCTTGAATGGTTTACAAGATCGATCGAGGGTAAATACAAACCCTTGAGCCACTAAACAATTAGAACCAAGAAGGGGCGTTCCTACCAAGTAAATAAAAATGTTTGCAAGCAACGTTAGGTAAGCCAAGAAGACAAATGCATGGTGCATCATACATCGAAACAGTTACAATCATGATAAATAACTTGACATAAACCTGGAACACGTTTCTTACTTCTCGAACAACAAGAACAACGGCTAAATTCAAATTAATAACAAATTAAAAGGGAACGTTTCTTACCACCCAAAATTGTTTTTCCAGTTACGCTGCTGGCGTGGAACGTCAGAAAGAATCTCTGGCCAAGAGCTCGCAGGGTAAGATTAAACTCGACTGATCCATGAAACATACTCTTAACTGGCCGCGAAAAATACGTGGTAAATAACTGAAAAAGAAACAGAGATTCTAGGTATTTGGAATAATAAATTCAGATGAAAATTCGTATTTTAGGAACAAGTAGTTTACAATAAGGGGAAAATAACACTGATTTTTCCTGTTACCTCTAGACTAGACGACCTAACTGTTGTCAACTCATGAAAACGTTTTGTCGCGGGTGATGTTAGAATAAGTAAAGTGATACATATTTTCCAGTTTCGCTGGTTGGGAAATGTAAGTCACTTTTTGTATTTTATAGCAAGGGAAAATGTACGGGAAACTAAGCGGTTAACTTGTGACCAAACTGAGTAAAACAAATATCAGTGCCTTGTTTTCGCCCTAGCAAAGGGCTTGCCAATTTTCATATAGCCACAACCGCGCCTTTCTTACACTGTCCAAGTCTTCTACACGTACTTACACTGTCCAAGTCTTCTACGAATGCAAAAGCTTCTCCAGTCAGTTTTATTTTCACAGAAAAATCACTTGAATTTTTCAGGAAGATGTCGGCACTCCCTTTAAGCCAGAGATTATAATGAAAACCTGAGAAGTACTCAGCCAAGGGACCCACAGGGAGACGATTCACGATGGTGCTGTATCTTCTCTGAGGGGTAAAACCGAGTGATGACAAGAACAATTTCCATCTTCCTTCTATCATTTCTTTCACAAAAGGCATGGTGGCAATTTCCCTGTTAGCGCTTTCAGACAACGTGAGGAAAACCCCACCGTCACAAAGATCAGTTGCAAAACAGCAGTCTTTGCTTGACAGAAAGAGCTGTTCATTCTGAACGGAGATACTGTAATTGAGTTTTGGACGATAGATGACCGCTGAAGAGCTGGTTCCAGTTAGTAAAAACTCGCAGCTTGGATGGACGTATCGCGGACCTGTTGCTTGAATAAGGCTAGCCAGTATGTTTTCTGTGGCGAACACATAACTGTCTTCTACAGCCGTGAATTTCAACCACAATGGCAATTGACGTGAAAAATATTGCAAGAAGGATTTGGGAAAGGCGTCTTTCTGAATGAATTCCATTAAGGTTTCCCCTGTTGATTGGAAAGGAGAGCACCCTTGGTTAACTGGATTGAGGTTCTCTGATTGCGTCTCCACCCTAACCTTTGCGTGGTCGATGAGTCTTTTTAACAGTTCTTGATGATTCTGATCGGGCGAAGAAAAATCATACCCTTCAAGACTCAGAGGGATCGTCTTGTTGTCCGCTGTAATAACGTGGATAGGTCCGGACTCAATACGAACATCAGCTGACACAGTTGCTGTGGAATGGAACGCCACAGTGATACCACACTGATCATTAAACAGTTTTTTCTTCTGGCATCCAATTGGTAACTCGCCTACCAATAGGCCAAGTTTGGTGTAAACACTCTCCTGATTGGATGTATTGTGACCAATAAAAATAGAGCTGTTCTTCGGGGAAGCAAAAACAGGGCTGTCTACTCCTTTTAGGTCATAAGACACCATTCCCACGCCTGGCTTGTGCCCAGTCACTTGAAAGTCTGCTTTACACGTTGGGTGCCGAATTACCAACTCGTTCGGCTGAAAGGTTAAGTTCATGGTTGGATTGAAAAGGACAGTCAATGAATTGTCAGGCTTTGCTAGCAATACAAGGTTGTCCGAAGGGTTGCCAGCAATTAGTTTTGGAAAATCAGGCAGTATAACTTGGCCTGTTTGGCAGCGATCACCTTCGTATCCAGTGTGTTGACAATCGCAGGAGAATTTTCTTGAGTCGATGATTACACACTTTCCACCATGATGACAAGGATTAGGCCTGCAAAGGACGATCTCTGGAAAATCAAGAGCATAAATGTAATAAGAATATCAAAAAAAATGAACGAATGACTAAAGGAAGGAAGGAAGGAAAAAAGGAAGGAGGCAGGCAGGCAGGCAGGCAGGCAGGCAGGCAGGCAGGCAGGCAGGCAGGCAGGCAGGCAGGCAGGCAGGCAGGCAGGCAGGCAGGCAGGCAGGCAGGCAGGCAGGCAGGCAGGCAGGCAGGCAGGCAGGCTAGGGAAGGGTCGAAAGGGAAGGTGGAAGGTAGGAGGGCAAAATGTGCCATCAGGCAATAGAACCCAATGTTGACAAAACAAACTTTACCCTGTCCTGAACTCGGGTTTTTCCCCAAAGAGTTTCATTTGCGTTCAGGGGCCCGTTTCTCGAAAGCCCCATAAATCGATTGCAAAATTAATCTCGATCGACCGGCCTTACGACTACAAAGCTGTTTTAATTCAACCATTGTTAATATGAACAGAGATTACCTTTATACAAGAAGATTCATGCGTATACACTATACCGTTTTTAGATACAGATGAACTAAAAATGGCCATACGGGCCCGAAGAGTTTCCCTTCATACAAGAAGTTTTTTGGCGTATACACTATACCGTTTTTGAATACAGATGAACTAAAAATGGCTATACGGGCCCGAAGAGTTTTCGGGGCTTTCGAGAAACAGGCCCTAAGACGTCAGAGAACAAAACGATGCCCACCTTCACATTTGAAATTTCCGATGTCCCATTCAACGTGGCTTGAATTAATTGATCGGCATGTAGCAACACTATCACCGAATGCAACATATCCATTTTTGCAGTCACGTATACAGGTGGAGCCGAAAGTGGTATAACAGGGAAGAAAAACGTTTCCATTCTCCGGTGGAAATAATGTACCGCAATGTTTAACTGTGTCGAATGAAAGAAAAAAAAAATGCGTGATTAAAATATTTTTTACAGTTGCGAAGGGCGATCGTTGTCAAACAGGCCGGTGTTACCTATTAAATGTAATAATTTTTAATACAGTTAATGTAATGTAATGTAATGTGATGTGATGTGATGTGATGTGATGTGATGTGATGTGATGTGATGTGATGTGATGTGATGTGATGTGATGTGATGTGATGTGATGTGATGTGATGTGATGTGATGTGATGTGATGTGATGTGATGTGATGTGATGTGATGTGATGTGATGTGATGTGATGTGATGTGATGTGATGTGATGTGATGTGATGTGATGTGATGTGATGTGATGTGATGTGATGTGATGTGATGTGATGAGCGGCCAAGAGTGTTTAGTTACAGGGTAATAAAGAAATACAACAATTGTTTGCTCTCGATTAACGATTAACCGGAAACTATCATCTATTCTTGTTCCAGAGGAAAAAAAACCACGATTGTTTGCGTCCCTTGCCTTAGAAAACTAATAAAGTATTAATTGCATGCCGTTACCAGTGCAAGACGCGTATTGACCGTCCCATTTAGAAGAGTTCAAGCAAGTTCTCTTTTCAGAGCCTTGTAGTTCGTATCCGTCCTCACACCTAAACCAACAGGTCTCATTAGTTACCAAGCCGCTGCAGTTCATGCGTCCATTTAGTGGGTCATGGATAGCCTCACAAGGAAGACCTGGAAGTAATATGCAAAGATTAAAAACGAAATTATGTTTGCGGAACAGAGTCCGTTTATTCCTTTTATGGGATACTTGCCCAGCAACCCATCACAAACTACTCTGACAACGTATTGTCAGTCACGTTGCCCTAACCAAATCACTGCTTCTTCATTAGAACACTAGATTTGGTGTTCGTTTTACCTGATAAAGTGCAGGAAACCTAGCTCTGATACTGAGGACAGAGGTAGTAAGATATACAAAGAAACAGCAAGACATAGAGTATTGGCATTTACCTTTACATGTCCTCATGTCAGCTCTTAGTTTGTAACCATAGAGACACGAGCAACCATAAGAGCCAGGAGTGTTTTGACAATTGTGTTCACAGGAGTGAGCCCCTGTCTTACACTCGTTTATATCTGCATGACAAAAAGATTATGTTAATAAATCACTCTTGCAAATTGGGAAAACTGATAGTCCTATAAAGTAATTAATCGAAGTAACACTGGGATATCTGTCAGCTGGGTAGTCAGTCAGGCCGCCATTCAATTTACCGAACATGAACAATCGTATAATTGTTCGGTCGGTAGTTCGGTCGTTCGGTCGTTTGGTCGGCCAGTTTGGTAACCCGTAATCAGTAAGTAGGGAGTTTTCCTTTTTGTTTCCTAACAGCGTTCACGAAATAAGAGAAACCATTTACCTCGGCACCGTTTTCCATCATACAAGAGCTGAAAGCCCTGGTTGCAGCTGCAAGTATAATTTCCTTGCGTGTTATGACACAGTTGATCGCATCCTGATGGTATTATCGTCTTGTTGAGACTCGCTACAAACACCGGATTGCATTCATTCACGTCTGTGAAAAAAGATAAACAATTGCTGCTAGTATTGGATTTATAAGATGGACTCTTTGTTACTCTTGAAAACGCATATTTAAAGTTACCGTATACCTTCAGATCGGCAATTTTCTTCAAATTTCGATTTTTCGGTTTAAGTAAGCATCCAAATGATATCTCTAATGTAACAAAGAAATCATTGAAAAAGATTAAATATTGGCAGAGAAATGGTGGTTTTAAGTTTTGGGCGGAAGTAAAAATTACCTGTCTGATTGACATATGATCTAGCTAGCGCTGTTTTCTCGAGTCAATTTTTTCACTTGAAGCGGACACTGTAAAGAACTAAAGAGAATTGGTCCGATTGCCCCTAAATTTTGACAGTGTATGGCAAGCCGATTGTAGCAATATTCAATAAATGAATATTTAAATTCAGAGTCTAATTTAGTTCAATTCAACGCATAATATTTTTGTTCAAGATATTCTGAAATTCTGAGATTTTATCTTAAACAAGGATCATTCGCGACATGTACTTGCGGTGCCCAGTTTTTTCAATGCACTGAATAACCGGTCAAAACATTTCATTAGACAAAGTCTATTACTCGTTCGGTTTACGTTAAGTCTATACGTTGATCAAGGACTTCAAAGACAACACAGGTCTTTTCTATTCGTACGACGGTGGAAAACAAAAATTAATGACAGTTCTGCTTGAATGTTAAGCTTGAGCGAGCATTGTCTTTCATTGTTTGTGCGAGATAATTATTCAAAATTGGATCCATTTCAACTCTCGCGGGAATTTCAAAGCGAGCCCGAGCGAACGAAGGCTGAAAGATCGGCAGGAGTGTTCGAAAGTTGGACAGAACGACCAGTGTGAAACATCATTTTCCGTTAAAACTTGGCATAAAGCTTCCTTTAACAACATACATTCAAAGCCTTATGATAGCCGTTAAGAAGGGCACTTTGAAGGAGAAAAATTCATACTCCAAATATTTCCTCATACGATATTTTCCCTGAAATGGACCAAATTCAGGAAAAGAAAACGACTAAATCCACTATTCGTAACATGTCAAAAAATCCTTCCTTTATTCCATCAATGTCTCATCTACAAAAGCCATATGATAACCACTACAAAACACAAGTATGAAGAACGTAAACTCTAAACAAGTATGCGTTGTCGGCCATTTTCTGGTCATTTTTCTTTATTGTTTGACCATCGGGCAGCCTGATTGAATTTGAAATTTCGCGCGGACGCTCATTTAGGTCCCGGATGTGTCGCGGCATTCTGTGCGATGATTCACTCACAGCAATCTAACGGGGAGAGTTAAGACAATATATGAACCTTGTGTGTGCCGAGCTAGACCCTCTGTCCCACTTTAAAGGTTGCAAATGGAGTTATTTGGTTTTTCACAGAAAGAGACTGGAGCTGTCATGGCAACGACATAGTAGGTGTCATTATATTTGTTTTGTGATGTACATTTCTGGTGCCAAGTTTGAAGAACACTGCTCCAATATTTCTGGAGATATTCTTGATTGAGTGTTGTACTGATTTAATGGAACCACCTATGACGTCATCACTTTCTTCATTTCCATAATACAAAAACGTAAATATCTCTACAAAGAAAAAAGATATTCTCAAAAGGAAAACACCATTCTTCTTTACTTTGAAAAGCCTTTCAAATAAGCAGCAATCAGTTGTTTATTCATAGGCACTTTAAAGTGAAAAGACGGAGATGACATCGCAATCTGCTTTTTGACCTTACGTGCGTTGTGTAACTGTCGGCATGTAGTCTGCAGATATTAAGAAAATTTAGAATAAAAAAGAAGTAAAACGGTGGATAGCCATGTTTGCATTCCAGCTTATAACTGGAATAGGGATATATTTCTTACAGAAAACAGTGAGTTTCCAACAAAGACTTATTTTTTTTCATGATACTGCTTGCGCCAGTTAATTATTCAATATGCCTCGTGGCGGGGCCTTCGCGCCAATTTTTTCAACTTTTTTTTAATTGTCGTCCGCTCATATTTCGAGACCAGACATGGCGGTTCAACCTTTACAGTTCGTTGATATGTTTTTCTAATCCAGCGTACATAATGTTTTTTAAGTTGCGTTCCTCACGCGACAACGATAAACCGGAGAAGATAAATGACTTTATATAACTCACCCCATTCTGGCTGTTGCCAATGAACATTGCGTAATCATAAAGGTAATAAGAATTAAAAAGAGGTCGATGTACTTTTTTCTCTGAGTGTTCGGGGTCTGAGGTACGAGGTCCGAGTTTTTGGGACAGTGAAGTCTGAGGTTCGGGGTCTGAGTTTTACGTGACAGTGAGAATTCTATGAACACTGGAGACGAATTTCTATCGGTCAACCGCTGAGCAATAAATCGTTGAACGAAAATAAATCGCGTTGAGCGAAGTAAAACGTGTTAAACGCAAAATGTGCCCTTGAAATATAAAAAGGGTTAAACCGAAGTAATAACATTGAAGGATACCAAAGTGTATTGAATGCAAAAAAGAAGAAAAATCGGAAGTTGAACCAAAATCAAATACTATATTGAACAAAGTTTATGTGTTGAATTGAACTATATAGACTCTTTGAATGTGAGTAGATCAACACATAAACAACAAAAACGTGTCTGCGTTTTTCTTTTTTCGAAATATTTTTTTAATGAGAGCGATTTTTGTACAAACACTTCACAGTTTTCTTATACTATTTCGAAAACCTTCCATAACTTTTCACTGTAACTGAGTACGGCAAAACGCAGACAGGTTTTATTTTTAGCGCTTTGGGTCCAGAAACTGAGGAACAAATATAAAATTAAATTAGCGAAAGACAAAATTCGCTTTGACTTGTAGCTTTAAAAAGGCGATTCGGACGCTCGCATTTAGAAGTCGTGAAAAATTGGATAATTCATTTTATTTCAAAATTATTGGTATAGTTGGATAGCCAGCTCTGTAAGCTTTAATATTTGACATAGGGGTTTAGGTATCTAAAGTTTAACTGGACGCGCCACGTGGCTTGGACGCTAGACACTACCGAAGGTATACGGTAACCTTAATTTAGTTTCTCTTGACGATGGCGTCAAGATGTCGCCGAAACGTTGGACTCTTTTATCGCTAGTTTTGGCTGCATATGCTTATCTAAATCATTGTTGACTGGATTAGAGGGTTGAATCAATATTTTAAAATAGGAACAATTACTCTGAAGTGAAGATCTATGGATGGCTCACTTGTGCACACTGAGTTTTCCTGGAAATCCTGGAAAATTCGAAAACTAACACTGAAGAAAGCAAATACGCCCAGATATACAAACAAAGACCAACAATCAATTAGCAGCTATTGAAGAGAATGCGACATCATAACTAAACATGACTCAAGATAGTGCTTACCAGAACAAGTCTTGTTGTCCATGTTTAATACATATCCAGTATGACATGAGCAGTAGAAACTGCCCAGGAGGTTGTTGCACACATGCTGACAACCATGGTTTAACAAGCATTCATCGTGATCTGGGAAGCAAGAAAACAACGCCGGATTAGTCACTCGTAGTTTAATTTTAAAAACATGTCACAAAATTCAACAAAATAAATGATCATAGTGGACGAAACGTCAGAAACCATGAATAAAAGTACATGTATCGGAAAGTAACTCTAAACTTCATTACGATGAAAGTGCCCTTTCACATTAACATACAATTAGCACATTGGAACGTTTCGCATTTTCTTATAGTGTCTGGTAAAAGCGTTTGGGCGTTACATAACATAAGCTTGAAATCAAGCACCCCTCAAATAATAGACAACTCAAACCATTAACACCATCTCACCTGAGCAAGATCTTCCATTTGAATCCAGGTAAAATCCTGAGCGACATTCACAACGATAGGATCCCTCGGTATTGACACACGTGTGAGAACAGAAACCATTACTTGACTGGCATTCGTCTATATCTGAAAATAAAAGCAAATCTCCTTCATGCAGCCCCTTCGGTACATGATGGAATTTTCTGTGCCACGTCCACGATGAGAGCACGTTCACTCTTGGACTAGGTTCACAAGGACACTAGTTCCATTCGCAGAATTTGTTGTGTTTATCAGTGCCCGACATGGAGACTTTCAAGGTGGTTTTGTGTTATGAAAGTGAGATTCACTTGCACGGGAGTGTGAAAAATTGAACAAAATCTCCCTGTATAACGTAAAAGGTAATCTGAAGATCAAATCTTTCTAAAACACACTCATTAAGAAAATAGCGTCAAAGGCAAAAGAAAGTCAATGCAATCTACTCATTATCTGCAGGATAATTTCTGGCGAACATGAATGCTCTTTTAACTCTAGAACTTACCAAAGCGTCAGAAAAGCCAAACAAGACCTCCGTGGGAAAATATATACATGTACCATTGTACACGTACGTAGTGGTGATAGGACCTACTCAGCTCATTATCAACTCACAGTTTCAAGAATACAGCTACTTTACCTTCACAGTGAGTGCTATTGTTCTGGCTGGTCAGGCGATATCCACTGTAACATCCACACGAGAATGTTCCAGGGGAATTGTGGCACGTCTGTGAGCATCCTCCGTTCGCTGTGGAACACTCGTTGATATCTTAAGACAGACAAACCAAGAAGTCATCTTGTTCAAAGCAAAGGTATTGATTTGCATACAAAAGAACGCAGATTGATGTCCTTACTCAGAGAACGACAAGACAACCCGCAATCAGCAACAATGTACCTTTCTGATTGGCTGATTAGTCCTCCTTGTATATGGTGACCAAAGTTTTATGGTCATAATGTTCTAGTGGTACAGGAATAGTTTACTATGGGTGCTACATAGTACTTTTACATGTTCCCAAGAGATTATCAAGGTAAGAGAGTGAATCCCCAATATAGGCCTTCTAACCAAGGTAATCCCTCTAAAGTTATTTTTTAAACCTGGTACCCAAGTCTTCCACGGATGTTACTCGCGCGATGCGTGGACAGCCGAAGCGACTTTCTTAAAACTACCTGGCGCGAAATGGCGGGAACGTCATTGTACATGTTTTGATTTCGTTTCATAGTAGAGAGGTTTTCTGCACTCTCGGCCGTCTCTTTGTTCGGCTGGGAATTCATTTGTTTTGTGCTCTTTTGGCTGTCCATTATTTGGCCGTTTAGAAGTTTATTTTAATGGCAACGGTAACGCGTACAACGGCTGTGAAAGCGTGTGTTAGTTAAGCACTTAACGACTGGCCCCAAGGGTAACAGTGCAGTCGGAGTTTTGTTCCCCGCGACCCTCAGTGGAACATTGAGGTCGAGGGGAAACAAAACTGACTCTTTCTCACAGGGCCAGTCATTACGTGTTTTGTTATACCTCCCAGATAAAAACTAGAAAAAAACTGTCAAAAAACCGTTTGCTTTACGCCGGCTAGCTCATAAATTTGCCGCGGTTAATCAGTGAGCACGACTTGATCACGTGCCGGTCGAAAGTTCATGTTGTTTCCTTATTGAGTTGGTGAGTTTTGACCCATGGCACGTGACAGGCTTTCATAGGCGTACGGGCATGTTTTGCTAGAGGGGGGAGGGGGGGGGGAAGGAAGCGGGACGGGGATCGGTGAACCATTTGCCCAAAAAATTCTTACAAGTTACCCAAATTTTTACGAAACAGTCGAAAGGAAACGAGTGTCATACGATGCACTAGCAATAGCCTACATATGAAGTGACAATATCTTACTTATGAATCTATCATATCAAGCTCAAAAAACACTTTAAAACTTGAAAGAAATAGCTTTCTCTTCCATTTCGACGGCCGAAGATATCAATGACGCGATCCATGTCATTGTTGACTACAGAGTTAACATATGCCCTTTCAATGTTAATAAGTGCAATGTTGCTAGCACGTTGTTGCCCCTTGGTGCTGCGGAGGTGAGTTTTCAATCGGCGCAACGCACTGAATGATCGCTCTACTGAACACGATGTAGCAGGTATCACTGCAAGGATATGCACCACCTTAGAAAGCTCTGGAAATATATGGAATAGATCATCCTCGTGTATGTCTCTAGCATTTCTGAAACAGTCATGTAGCCTAATCCGCACACACGACGAAAACTCGCGTACATTTTCTGCTCGGCTTCCAGAATCTCGCCATCGATGTTGTAAAACTTATTAATGCGGAAGAAGCTTTCTTTATCAGGTGTTTCATTATAATAGATATTTCCCAACGCACAGAGGATTTCCTGGTCATTTCCGCTAAACCTGAGCTCAAGCTCGGACAGCGATGATTTGGCGCACGAGAAGTAGTAAATTTAATTTTCTAGCTTGGTTCTTGCATGAGCGTCTTGGTACTCAGCAACAATTTCTTTTTTACATTCGGAGCATTTAACGGGATGGCGATAGGCCTGCTTTCGTTTCTGTGGCGCTGGATTTGACATGTCTAATATGGTTCAAGGAGAGTTCTACAAGAAAACACATAGCCCATTGCAGAAACGTGAGAGGACTGGGACGAGTTTTTTTATATTGATTAGATTGAAAATCTAAATATTTCAACTGAAATGTTATTGAATGAAAAGCCACCCAGCCAAGTTTAAGAGTTTTCAGCAGAAAATTGTTCAAATGGGAGCCTCGAAAAAGTTACAAAATTCCATACAAATCCTTATAATTTTGTGGCTTGTCTACCCAATCCTAGCCTGCGTTGCAGACGAAACTAAACCCCGGTATAGTCCGTCTTCGAATCAGCGACCGTTAGCTTGTTCCGCCTCCCGCGTGTTACCAGGGTTTTTTATAATAGGTTCTAATTGGCTCTTGCATATGGCTGTTCTTTCATGCACCGTGATTGGACGAGTGGATCTCGTGGAACCATGGTCACGCTCTCGATGAATACCAGATACACAGAACAAACACGGCGGCGATCACGGAATTACCCGGAGAGGCATAATTAAATGTAACTGAAATGTTGTTCGGAGTTGCTAACGCAATGGTATGTTTATTTTCTTTGCCGCTTTTAACGTTCGGTTAGCATTCACAGCCCCACAGGATTTACATTTTAGGCACTTGCCATGTATGCATGTTTTGGTTTAGAATGAACAATATCCGCGACAATCGGCAGGCATCGAAAGATGAAAAATTTTCCGAAACCAGCAAAGACATTGTTGCCTCCAAAAGACTTTCACAGATTTCCATTGTTCAGGAAGGTTGTCAGATAGTTCGAACTGCTTTTTACCGCTTGAAACGCTAATTCTGTGACTCGGGTTCCGTGATCGCCGCCGGCCGCCGTGTTTATTTTGTGTATCTGGTATTCATCGAGAGCGTAACCATGGTTCCACAAGATCCACTCGTCTAATCACGGTGCACGAAAGAACAGCCATATGCAAGAGCCAATTAGAACCTATTATAAAAAACCCTGGTAACACGCGGGGGCAGAACAAGCTAACGGTCGCTGACTCGCAGACGGACTATACCGGGGTTTAGTTTCGTCTGCAACGCAGGCTAACTCAATCCAGACAAATTCTCTATTTTTAGGCGATGTTTGAAAAGCTACCATTTTGCCATTTTCCTCCTCCAAATACTTTTATTCTTGTTAAGACTCTCAAATTTAGTTGATCTTTCATTTGAATGTCTTGGTTTTTCAAACAAATGGAAAATAACCATACTTTTCCCCAGTCCTCTCATGTTTCTGCAATTGCCTATGCAAGATGCGTATTTGCTTCAACTGTCGCGGAACTTTTTACGAAACTACGGGTGTGAATTTCACTGACATCACGCGCACGTGACTCAGATCTTCTGAGAGTCTCCAGACTCCAGTCGATAATCTACGATATGATTCTAGAATGTTATGCCGAAATTGATTCTAATTAATTTACAACACCAGCTATTGCAGTGCAGTACAGTACAGTGCCCCCCCCGCCAAAAAAAAAAAAAAACAAAAAAAAAAACAGAAATATGTATATCAACTTATATCCCCTTTACTAATGACCTGCAGAAGCTCGTCACGTGCTAGGCAACCGCTGTCTCGTTTGAATTTAACTGGCTTTACAATGCCGACTTCAGGTATAAATAGACAATATCTATCTATTCAAAAAAAGAAAAAAACTTGAAAACATCTTTAAAAACTGGCTTTGCCCAAATTTCTCTTGCTGCCCAAAATTTTGGGGGGCCTGCATTCCCCCGCCCTACCCCGGCCCCCGGCGCGTACACCTATGCACGCTTTCCTCCAATCGGAAAACGTATTTGAGTTGGGAGGTATAACAAGATTCTTTGTTCATTTCTTTGCCGTTGTTTACAAAAAAAAAAACAAAAAACAAAACCAAAAAAAAAAACAAAAAACAAAAAAAAAACCAACATGAAACACATTCATTCACATTCTGACGTTGTCTTACATACTCCGTTAGGGATATTTCTGACAGTTAAGACAGACTGTATGAATCTAAATTGTCGCGAGAGCTAGGTTGAATATTAAGTCGTTTTTTAATCGACGTTGCCTTTGGCGTTGCTACTGAAACTCTTTTTTGCTGCTTGGGCAGCGCGAGTCTGCGTGCATTTTTGACTAATTGTTTGTTTGGTTGTCTAGCTTGTGTTTGGGCGTTTGCTTGCTTTGTACTTGTTTGTCTAAACATTTCTCTGCCTTTTATTCGTTGTTATTGTTTGTGCAGTGGGTGACATCCGTCTCTAATTTAAATTCCTATTAAACTTGCTATATGTATTAAAGCATACTAAGAGCCGAAGCTCCCTTGTTTGCAATCAGGACATTGAAGAAGACGCCTCCACAACGTTGGAGGTTTTCCTTTGCTTTGAAACGAATTGAAACGACAAACAGATCCTCCACGAAAACATCCACGCAGTGCGCAAGTAATATCCGCAGAGAAACTGGTTGCAATGTCTAAAAATCACTTACGAGGAACAATGAAAGATGCGAATGCAGCCATAACATTACTGGAAAAATGACCTGAGAAAATTCAGCCTTTGAACGGGATTCGAACCGACGACCATTGCGTTACCGGTGCAATGCTCTACCAACTGAGCTATCAAAGCCACATGAGAGCGGTCGTGTCTGGATTCGGCCCGTTATGTTCAGTAGACAGTGTAATACTCGGTTTAAAGACGTTCGCGCCCAAACTTCCCACGTAGAGATTTTTTAAAACCTTGACTACAGGTAGAAAATGATAAGATCAGGTTAAAAACGTTAAACAACAACAACAAAAAAAATTGGGGGACATCGAACTCGTTTTGAAGATAAGTCGTAGCACAGACCATAACACTTCTAGGATTTCCGATCATTCGAGGCGATTCTGGCCGGATTCATTACTATCGGCATATCTGTAAGTTGAAAAATCATATCTAAGTTATGTGTGTTCAACACAGCATATATAGGCCTACTTGATAGATCTTTGCTACGTTTGTCATTAAATCAGCTAGAATTAGCCTTAAAAAAATACAACTTCTAACGTCCACAGTTAAACCACACCTGTATCCATGTACCAATTCGACCCTATTTGAATAGTATATGAAAAATAATTAAAACTTCCCACGTACATATATTTTTTTTTTTTAGTATAATCAGAATCAGAAAAGGAAGTGATCTACCGAAAAAAAGTGGGGGTCACCGAGCATCCAACAAAAATATTCGCACACCAAGTTAACGCAAAAGTTATTAGCTCTATATTTTGTCGAGTTCGACTTGGTGCGCACGCTTGAAATACATGACGTGGCACGCGCGAGCCTAATGAATAGCGTGCGCACTAGAGATGCGCAGTAGCAATGGGCGCGAACTTCCTTAAGTGCATGAATTCCATGGTAATAGATTCCAACAGTAGCAATCATGTCGCTTTGATAGCTCACTTGGTAGAGCATTGCACCAGTAACGCAAAGGTCGTGGGTTCGAATCCCGTTCAAAGCCTAAATTTTTTTCATGTCATTTTTCCAGTATTTTCCATTATTATTGGTAGAGTTATGGCTGCATTCACATCTGTCATTCTTTCATCTCATTTAATTGCTACTGTTGGATATCTATAAACATGTAAGTTAAGAGGGATTACCTTGGTTAGAAGGCCTTTATGGAAGATTCAATCTCGTACCTTGATAATTTCTAGGTGCTCCCTAATGAGCTTTTCCACACTATTATAATATTAGAAACACATCAATGTTGCTGATGCAACACACACATCTTCTCTATTCCTTTTGTAAAAGCACAAGCTTTTCACTGGTAATCCAGGTTTCTCAATAAATCTTGGCTGAATTGCAAGTTCAGCTTTACTACGCACTAATCCAAGTCCAAGCTTGAGAGAAAACAATTTTGCTAAAGTAGCAAATCTATGAGCTAAAATCCAAATTTCCATTTGTTAATATGGATCCTTCTCTGAGAAGGAATTCAGGTCAATTCAGTTCTCTGAGAAGGAATTCAGTGCTTCAAAATTTTGAAAATCGAATTCAGTCTGGATCATGTAAACTCAAAACCAAAGAGATTACCATCACAGATTTTTCCACCACTTCGCTGCTGGAATCCATTTGCACAGGTGCAAAAGTAGCTTGGGACAGTATTTTTACAAGTTGCACCACAAGGTTCTCCAGGTACTCCGCAGCTGCAGGGACTGGGAATTAACGTCTGACATTCATCGATGTCTAGATACAGAAATAAACACATTCAGAAAGGTCAGCAAAAGAATGTGAAATATTTCTTTCGCGGTGATTGGAATCACTTTTAAGGTCGGCACACACGAGGGGACTAGTCCCTGCGACTAGTCTCCTGAAGAGTTTACCCAAGGGGACTGGTCGCAGGGATCGACCTGTCCCACTAACAGTTCGCACGAAGCGTTTTGAAGAACAAGTAGCAGGGACATGTCCCAAAAATGAAAACTGATTTGAATTCGTGAGACTAGTCGCAGAGACCCAAATTGGTCCCTGCGACTACAACCCTGGTCAAAACATCATGGGACAGTTATGAAACTTAGGAGAGAAAACGCACTTTGTTAAATAAACTCTGAATCCACCTCTTAAAAAAAGTTGGCAATGTTGTTAGTAAACTATTTCTTTTGTCCCCCCCTTCCCCCAAGCAATGTTGAGTCTACCAAAAATGACTTGAACGCCTGACATCATCATTGCATCGGGGGAAGGGGGGAGGGGGAAAATATGTCATCTTTACGGGTTTATTGCCTCTGTGTCCCAAGAGTTCTGGCCAGGGTTGTCTGAAAACCTCTTTGGTAGAAAACTAAGTTTTAAACTTTACGAATCATGACATTTCTGAGGTGTGAAGCTGGCTTATATAAATTATGTTGTTTTCCTTTATCCCACACCTGTCCGCCCTCCAAAAAGGTATGTAGCCGAGATTTGGAGCTGACTAAAGACACGCCATTTTTGGCCACTTCTGAAGCGCCTTTGGTTTTGATTAAAGCGGGCGCCATCGACAGCCTCAACAACCGCATGATGAATGTCAGGTGGATGTTTTACCACTTTTGGAATCAAATAGCACAGGAGGAGCAGCAGGAGTTGATTCCATGTGGTCGCGGCTTTGCCAAGTTCATTGTAAATAACGCAAGCGACAGAGCCACTGCGACTACGGCGTGACAAGTTCAGTTCGTCACGCGCTTTACCCCGGATCATTTCTCGGTTACATTTCTCACTCACGTTTCTCACTAAAGTAATTATATATAAAGTGATTTTCAAACGTATTTTGTGAAGTGGGTATTGCCATCGTGGTGAAAAAGAGTCATTGTCCTCTCATCTTGTGCTAAAGGGAATTTTGTCTACAAATTTGCGGTGTTATTTGCAATTTACAACAATTTCTCACTACGCGATTGAAAAGAATAATTGCTTTCAAGTTATCTTTTTTACTGCTATTTGGGTGAGAAATGTTTAAGAATCACACAAAATCGTGCTAATGATATACAGAAACAAATGTAAAAGAAAGATAACATAACTGATAAGATTTCACAAAAGGTTAATTGAAAAAATATAGAGCTCGTTTTAAAATATAGCCTTTCAGAGCAAGTGAGAAATGACAGCGAGAACTGTCGTTTACAACCGCCGGTCACGCAATGTGGTTAATGTGTGAAAGTACCTTACAATTCCCAGGCTATCTTTTGCTAAATCAGGACAGATTACTGCAGGGAATATTCCCTGACACTCTAAAAGACACCCAGAAATGGACAGAGCACTCGGTCATTCGCTGTCTGGCACCTGCCAGGCTGAATTTGGCTGTTGGTTTAACCATTTCCTGCCACAATCTGTCCTGATTTGACAAAACATGGACTCCGGAATCCGGGCTTGAAGGTCGACGTTAGTCGACCTTCAAGCCAGTGGCGTCGAAAAAAATTGAGGGGGGGCTGCGTCATGGACCATTGGGGCAGTTAGCCCAGGCCTTGGTCTAGCTACCCTAGGGAGCACAGGCTCAGCTGTTGAATTTCAGGCCCGCTAGGGGGGGTGGGTTTGTTCAGTGTTTTGCCTTGTTTCAACAAAGACTTTTGCTCTGCCTTAAGGGTCAGTACTGGTTCTTGACTTTGCTTATTGGCAGCTGGCCTTAGAAGCCGGCTGCCTCCTGTTAGCTTAGCTTTGACCGTCGACGGGAGGAGTACCTTGGGTTAGGTGGGGGGGCCTCCAGTCCCTACAGGGGGAGGGCAGGGTGGGGGAAAATGGCCTGGAGTGCATTTGACTTTCCCAGGCTATCTTTTGCTAAATCAGGACAGATATAAACATAGGGAATTTTTAATAATACAGAAAACGATTAACGGCGAATTACGAAAATCGCTTATGTCAAAATTTTATTAGAACGGTGTTGACAGAAGGGATTTAATGTCAATTCGTAGTGTGCAAACGACGAAAACAATCTAACGACTGGATTTTTTTAAATAAACAAAAACCATTATTTAAGCCTTGTTTTAACCAGCCCCGTTGCCATGGCAACAGCACACACCCTAGCCAAAATGCGAGAATAAATACTTCTGTAATTAAACTTGACTCTTGCAAAAAACGGGCGTCAAAACATAAATAGTTTAAGGTGGCTCAGTGACCTCAAATCGAAGGTTAATATTCTCGTTCTTTTTACTATTTTCCTAATCAAAGCTACTGGAACATAACAAACAAGGGCCAAAATTTGCTGTTCAACAGTCACCTCTGATATCAAAGTTTTTAGTCTCAAATTAAAACTACTCAAACATCGCCATTTTTGACGTCTGTTTCTGTTTGATTTCAATTTTCTTCAATTTCCTTCGGTAAAATTTTCTGATATGCTCAAACCGGGTAGAGTCTGGCAAGAAGAAACTTTTAAAATCGAAAGAAGTAGGGGTTGCCAAGGTAGTTTTTTCGTTTTTAGCATTTTTGTGTTTTTTGGCTGAGCGAAAACCTTGTCTTACAAATTTTTCTGATAAATTGAAAGCAAGGAAAGCTAATAAGGAATAACTTCTCTGTCAAATCTAAAGGAATTTCACCGAAGGAAATTCGAGAAATCTGATAAGGATTTTTCTATTTTTTCACCTCAATGGCAATTACGTCATCAGAATAGGAACTCGCCAAGATCGCTATGTGAGCATGCGCGAATTTTCGAACCACGCGGTTTTGTCGATGAGCGACTCGACAGTAGCGGTCTCATCAAAATACACACAAAACCGCTCCGTCCAAATCGTGTTCTTTGCGTTTTCTTTTAAATGGTTTGTCTGTTTCTACTGTTGGGCTGTAATTTGAGCCATATTGTTGACTTGTTCGCTGCTTTGCATGAGCTTACGTCAGCTAGCGCGCATACATTACTAAAGCTCGCATCATCGGTGCGCGCGCTTTTCAAACCCTATGGAGACACCTTAAACGTAATGGTGAATTAGTATAGGCACTTGAAAACTGTGTTCGGCCACCTTAAGTTCTCGGCTGCTAGTGCCTGGAACAAGATGCCAAGAGAGATACGCGAGCAGTCTATCAACCTTTCGTTGACTGACTGACCGGTCTATTATTTTACCAGGATAAATAAAGCTATTATTATTATTATCATTATCGTTATCATTACCATTACCAGTATCATTATCATTATCGTTATCGTTATCGTTATCGTTATCGTTATCGTTATTATTATTATTATTATTATTATTATTATTATTATTATTATTATTATTATTATTATTATTAGTATAGGAAATCGCACGACCTCGAGTACAATTCGTGATTAATAGGTACGAGTGATTTTGAAAGTTCTTAAAATTTCACGAGCCTTTAGAATTTTCAAAATCACGAGTATCTATTAATCACGAATTGTGCGAGAAGGTCGTGCGATTTTTTATTTATAGTACATTCAACAAAATTACGAAGTGTGAGAGAATGATGTAATTTTTCAATTTACATGCACAGTCACCAAAATCACGCAAGAATTGCGACAACTCGCAAGTTAGGTTTTGTGTAACACTGAAAATAATTTCACCTGTCTTCTTCGCCTTTTCATCATGCATGGTTGAACAATCACAATCAATGCGCAATAGTTAGCACAATCCTGCCCGAGCCTGCCCGGTTTTCAACAAGTTAACCTGACATGAGCCCGCGATCCAGTCGAAAACCAGCACTTGGTCAGCGGTCAACTTCAAAAAACACGTGACCTCGATGAGCTGTACACTTGAGCCCGCGATATGGTCACGTGATACTGGTCAGCAGATACCTTGTTTTGACAGGTATCTATTGATCATAACATTGACATTGAAATTTGCCGCTTATGATTGTGCGTACGCTTCGTTTCCATGGAAACTTAATAGGTACTCCTACGGAGTACAATTTGGGATTAATTGTACTGCTTTCGACCAATCAAAATTGGGTAATTTTGTTGAGTGTACTATAATTATTATTGTTATCTTACAACAAAATAGCAGGTGTTTGCCACGGTTAATGAACTGGAACAATAACCTGTAAACTAAACAAAACAACTTCTCTGATGCATTTCGTATTTTTAACAGCGAAAGCTAATAAACAAATAAAACTTATTCATCATAATTCCTCCCCTCACATTCCTCCAACCTTAGCTTGAAACTCTCCTGAGTCAAGTAATAAAAATTAAAAGACCAATCGAAGTAATATTATTTTCAATGTAATAGCGAAGCAAAAAAATCTAGCTTTTTTTCCATTTTGGTTTTAACTTTTTTTTTATTTGATTTTCATTGTGGCCAGAACCGCGGCAATAACTGAGCTAGCGGATATGATGCGCTCGGGGGTTCTAAATAAACTAAAAGCTTTATCACTTCTTCGTTTTCATATTAACAACTTTGCCAAATCAGTCTTCGAGTATGTTCTATGGTTAAAGGTACTCTCTTAGCAATTAACATACCTCAGTATTTCCTTTTCAGCCTGTAACGTAATTTAATTATTGATGATTTATAATGCTTTACTTATCTTTCTTATCTGTCTCAGGGTACTTCTTCATTCTTGACACTTTTAGTACTCACGTTAGACTTAAAATCAATGTGATGACAGCAATAATTTTTCTCTTGGGTCTATACTATCCTGGTCGGTCATCTCTTAATCCTTGGTTGTCTTTTCCTTTTGGTTTTCAAATCTTAGTTTAAACCGTCTTCGCTATTTCTCTGAATAACTTTATCTCTATGTACTTAACAGTTTCACTTTACATTCATTTTCTTTGTCATCTGTACGGTGTGAATTGTCCTTCAAGTGTGCAGAATAAGGCGAGCAACTACCACTTATGTAAGGGTCGTGCCAGCTATGGGCAAATGTTTTAGTGAACCACCTGCTGTGGTGGTCTAGGGAAGTCACTAAAGCTTTGCCTTGAGTTTTGACTTGACTCTGTGTAATATTGCAGGACTTACTTTTGCTCTCTCAATTTGCTGCGTGCGATTCGTCTAAACTTTGGGCTCGCGAGGTCATGAACAGGTAAAATACTACTAGTAGGAAAATCCAAAATGACCATTTGAAAGAACACTGATGTGTATCATTTTGATACTTTACCTGGGGAAATCTTGAGATCGCCGGCTCTTCTTGTAATCTGTAAAAGCGGTGCCTCTTTCTGGTGTAGACTTTGTTGTAGAGGGGAACACGAAGGTTCCCATCACACGATCATTTCCTTGAGTAGACGTAGTGCTCATTTTCGAGGGCCTGTCTTTAAAGTCACAGAGCTGTTTTTCAAATCTATGACCGCTCCGTGCTCTTGTAGGAAATCGCGCCCCACTATGACTTCGTGAGCAAGGTTTTGCATTACATGGAACAGGCCTTGGTACAAATTGCCATTTATCTTCACAGGAATGTCAATCTTGCCTAGGACTGGGACTTTTTCTCCACTGATTGTCTTGACGGACGTAATGAACCCATCTGTTATGCGGGTTAGCTGTGAGCCATATATATCTTCCTCACAAGCTGTTCGTCTATTGCTAAAACACATGCTGCAGTGTCTACGAGTAACTCAATTAACTGACCTCCAAGATCTCCAGCTATTTTAAGATCACCGGTGTTAAGATCTGAACTCGTTTTTTCAAGGGAATGGGATATCATGGCCTTTCTGTGGAGACCGTTCTGGTTGCCTGAATCTTGTTTCTCAGGTACTTTTCCTGGCTGACTGATCTATGCCACTCATCCTCACTTTACGCTTTACTTTGTACTCCTGACTTTCATCACTGCTGGCAAATAACCGGAACTTCCTACAAGGCGAAGAGGAACAAGGATGTCATGCCTCTGATTATTGGGTCGATTCACATTTTTTTTGATCGGCTTGTTTTCGTACACGTTGCAAACGCATTCACGTAGTTATCCTCTCCTCGTTGTATAACAGGACCAAGTAGAATACCAGTTTGTCGAGCTAAACCCGAACCGTAGTATGACTGTGGTGGGAAAACTTTGTTTTGTTGTGGGCATTGGTCCTCGGATTTGTTAACGATTACTTGCTTAGGATTGAACGCTGCTGGTGGACTCTGATTCTTCGCAACAGGAACTTCGCATTATGCCGGTGGGCCTTATGGTGGCACATGACTTTTGACCTTTGGGTTGGTATTTTCCACTCTCGATACCTCGCCTACCTCTTGTTGAATTTCCCTGTACTGGGCATTTGTTGGTTCTTTGTCTCTACCAAGCATTTCTCTCTTTTGGAACGTGGGCTTCACCTCCGTAGGTCGGCGTTCTCTTCCTGGATTTGGCTGCTCTCGCTTCAGCAATGTACGTCCAATTGGATGCGCTGTCTTTTCTCTGTTCTAAGTCGCTACCTCGGGTTCGTCAATCTTTACATGGTCATGACTAGCTATGGGCCCATAAACAGTCTGAGGAGGCAATAGCACTAAGGTTATCCCATTACTCTGGAGGCATAATTTCCCATTCTCTTGGCTGGTACTCTGAATTATGCTGGTATCCAGGTGGTGGTAACCTCTCGGAGTTTAGGCTCACGTGCCATGTATTGGTCAGCTGTCAGATGGTACCCTCGCTGTGGGCAACTTCGTTCGAAGTGACCGGTGGCACCACAGTTATAACAAGTAGGTCGCTGTCTCGGTAGTGTGAAGTTATATCTGGTAGGTATTATTCGTCTAGAGAGGTTGTTAATACGGGCTTCTAAACGTCGGTCTAGACAGTCCATTTCATCACGTAGATCTTGAATCATTTTCATCATTGCCCCTGTTCACTGTTTCAGGCCCAGCATAGGCGGCCAACGTTTCTGTGTCAACTTTCTGGTGGGTGACACTTTCTAATTTGCCAGCCAACGCAACCAACTTTGTGTTTATTGATTGTGTCTGTTGATCCACTGGTTGAGAAATGGTATCCGTCGCCACAGCTGGTACCTGGCCATTAATCGTTAGCGCGTTTATCAATCTCTCAATTTGACTATTTTCACTGGTTTGGCTTACACGCTTGTTATTAATTGAATCCAAAGTTCTTCTACGTCTAATAGGGTTTCAGGCATTTCTTGAGAACTTCAATCTTTATTGACGGTAATAGTCCTTCTATGAAGTATGCCACTTTTCCGCTTCGGCTACGTGCAGTCCACTAAACAGTTCATGTATGTCATTTATATAATCAGACAGCAGTTCATTGGGTCCTTGACGTCCGAGTAATCAGGCGTTGGCGCTAACCCACGTACGGTCCTTGGTCGCGTAACGTTTCATAAGCGCACCTTCAATTTTTCAAAGGTCTCTCTTTCCTCGGCTGGCAACTCCAAGAGGGAGGTTTCTGCTGGCCCGCTCAAGTTGTTAACGATTTCTGCTGTAGCCAACGGACCAGTCTTTTCGATTTCTGCCACCCCTGGAATTCGATACCCACAACTAATCTCAATATAAACTTGTTTGTTGCGACTCTCCTTCCTATTTATTCCTTGCAAAAGCAAATGGTGGATAGTCACGATGTGAAAGCGGCGAGTGCATGTTTACCTCGTACATGACGGTTCTGAAACTCAGTCAGTCAATAAAAATACCAAAGAGAGTAACGAAGCTAACAAAACCTCTAATCCCGGAAACAGATCTATCGAAAGCGTCGAATAAGACAAACTGCGCAATGTTTCTGTATAGAAATCGAAAAATGGAATTATTTTAGAAAGGTTTTTAATAACATTACAAAGAACGGTTGAAGACATCCTCTATTGTTGGAAGCCAAAAATTTCATAGTGAGTGACCGGCTCCAATTTAAATTTCTTATTCGTCCGAAAATCGTTCAAGAATACGAAGTGTCAGCACAAAGCTTTGTAAATAGTCAATCCTTGTTTACAAATCGTGAAAAAGAAGAAATCATAAGACGGGACGGGTTCATGATGGTTTTATTTTTGAATGTAAAAAAGCGGTAAGCTTGCAAACAAAAAAATGTGTTCAGGCAAGTTACTTGCTGCGGGGCATGTTTTGTCTGCAAAAATTTCGTCAATAAAGAAATTGTTTGAGAAACTTCTGGTGACTTCTGAAGACCACGAGAACCCAACAGGAAGCCATTTTAGGTACCAAATGTTTAATCGTACACTGTCTGACAATGACCAAGTTGAGGATCCAATCAGATTGTAGCATTTGCATCTACTAGTAAAATAACGGGTACTTTACTTTTCAAGACTGGCTCTATCAAGTGTGATAGAATTATGTGACTTTTTTATTATTTATTTATTTATTTATTTATTTATTTATTCATTCATTTACTTTTTGTTTATTTAGTTATTTATTTATTTATTCATGATCATTTACTGCGATTTACTCCACCACATGCCATTATACTAGAAAAAAATAATCAAGATAATCAGCCATTAAAAGGAAAGGAGACAACCAAAAATGCAAAAGTACTATACTAGAGATGCCCCCTCACCTCCCCTTATAATAAATATAACAAAACTGTATGCAAAGATACAAATATACAAATAATCTAATTATCCATCATTAAACTTAAAACATTCTTTTTAAAGGTTGCAATATAATTTGCTTTTCTAATATGATTAGCTAAACTGTTCCATTCATTAAAGTGTATATAACATGAAAAATAATTTGTGCTTATTTGAAACGCCTTTCAAAATACAGAATAATGGCGTTTTTCTTTTTGAAATATCTTTTTTCGTTTAAAAGATATTGACGTTTTTCTATTATGCAAATTAGATCAGTGATGATGTCATAATACTGCAACTGAAAAGTTGTAAAAACTGAATAAACGATATCTCTGGAAATATTAAAGCAGTGTTCTTGGAACTTGACACCATAAATGTACATCACAACAGAAACAAAATGACACCCTTATGCTGTTGCCATGACGGCAGTTTTGCCACTGGTGCTCTCTTAATAAAAACTGAAATTCCCAGTGTTTGTCTTAAACTGAGAACCATCTACCCCACACAATCTATAGACTAGCTTACATAGACGAAATTGAGGAGGGACTTTAGAGGTTGCAAATAGGGATATTCGTTTCTTGGACAGAAAGAGACTGGAGCCGAAAGAGTTGCTATGGCAACAACACTAAGAAAGTTATTTTGTTTCATTCGTGTTGTACGTTTATGGCGCAAAGTTTCAAGAATACTGCTTTAATATTTCCAGAGTTATTGTTTATTCAGTTTTTACCACTTTTCAGTTGCATCAATATGACATCATCACTGATCTAATTTGCATAATAAAAAACGTCAATATCTCTAAAATGAAAAAAGATATTTCAAAAAGAAAAATGCCATTCATCTGTGTTCTGAAAGGCCTTTCAAACAAGCACAATTTTTTTTTCATGTCATATACACTTCGGTTAAAAAAATTATACTTGAAACAGTTAGTCTTGCTAAGATTTGGGACAAGATCTTGTATGTCATTTTTCCTAAAGTTAAAGCCAGTACTTCTGTCCTTGCAAGATATGAGCTTGCCTGAGATGTTAATATCTATATCTTTATTTATATCTTTCAGGCGGAACGTTTGCTCCAGGTATACTACACAGGTCGAGTCGTATTATACTACTACAGCAACGACTACCTACACCTATTCAACTACTAGCTGTGGGTGGTGGGGTTGGGGTCGCTGTGGCGTATCAAGGTAAGGGATCTGATCTCTGGAGAATTTACCGGCATGGTACCTGTTGAATTGTGTTCATCTGCTTGTAAAGTAATACTGCTTATCGATATAGTTTGGTCATGTAGTTTCTTTCGTCTCTGCCAAATTTCGTCTATGTAAGCTAATCAATGTTCTCTGTCTGATATATTTCTTTGAAGATCAAGAACAGTGTACCGAACTGTCCAGCGAACAAGAAGAGTCAGTGCTAAAGTCATTTTTTGCTGTGCGGGCTGGAAAAAACGTTACTCCAGTTCAAGAGAGTGTACGGAAGGTAAATTGGAAAGTATCCACTACTCTTTGCTCTTGATGCAATTCCCCATGCATCCCATGAAAAACCGTCAGCCAAAATAAACACTGACAAAACTTTTTCCTGTCGTTTCGCTGAACTTTCTCTGAGAGTTACGAAACTATCGAGTTCTGTCCTATTACTGTTTGAATACTGAGGCTGGTTACGCAACCTTCAAGTCGCAAATAAAAAGGAAATATTTACCGTCGTGGTGAGTGAGTGCTAAAACCCCAAATAAGGTCAGTTTAGGTTGTCACTGAGTCAGTCAGTGTTCGATTCACGAAGCGCACATGCGGATCTTTTGTGCTACTAGTTAAATATTCCCTTGCACTGGCTATAATAGCAGAATTAATATAGGTTGACGCTTAATTAACTCATTGAATCCGACCTTTTTACCTAATGACCCAGCACTGATTCTGCAATTGGTGTATTGACCCATTTAGTCATTTACGCACTGATTCACTACTTAACTCGGTTACCGTGTTGTTTATTTACTTAACAGCAATCTGTTCCCAAGGATGTGATAGCCGTCGTGGATCCTGTGTCTCACCCAACACGTGCCAGTGTTCAACTGGATGGACCGGTAGTACGTGCGTGACAGGTACATCAAACTTGTTTGCAATATTTCTGGTGGGAGTGTGTTCATAGCATGACGTTCTTTCTCTATAAAATTTCGGCGTTTTTTTTTTTTTTTTTTACTTTTGGAATTTAGTTTGGTTCCTTGTTGTGTTTATCTTGGTTTGTTTGCAATTCAGGAGCTAAAGATAATGCTAATTTAAGCTTGGTGGTTCCTGAGTATAGAATATTTAGTTGGGAACAGGACTGATCGACATAGCGGTGATGCACGAATTGTTTCTGTGGTCATTGCATGTAGACACATTATAGTGGTATGTTAAAGAATTATATTCTGCTTCTATCCAAAGACATCAATGAATGTGCTACAGGTAATGGTGGATGCGATCAAATCTGCACTAACACAGCAGGTTCATATCAGTGCAGCTGCAACTTAGGCTTCACCCAAAGTGGACATAGTTGTCAAGGTAGGTTTTAGTGTGATCCTTTCGCTATCCATTACGATCTTGCCGTTAGTTACTACTTTCGGGAAGGAAGGTCGATGTTATTTTTACGACTAATCAAAATGATATTCTTGAAAATTGCTGAAGGGAGTGATTGCATGTTGCAAATTTATAATTTCCCCGTTGACGCAGCATGCAAGACTTACATAGTTGTTTTTTTCACTTTATACTGTAACAGTCAATCACCTGCTTGCCTTCTGGACTTGATGCGCTTTTTTACAGGGCGGCAAACACAAGGGGACTAATCCCTGCGACTAGTCTCTGCAACAAGTCGCGGGGACAAGTCGCATCGTGTGAACTGGCCATTTTTGCTTCAAAATCTACAACCTTGGCCAGACCTCTTGGGACACAGAGGCAATAAACCCGTAAAGATGACGTATTTTCCCCCTCCCCCCTTCCCCCGATGCAATGTTGATGTCAGGCGTTCAAGTCATTTCTGTTAGACTCAACATTGCTTGGGGGAAGGGGGGGACAAAAGAAATAGTTTACTAACAACATTGCCAACCTTTTTTTAAGAGGTGGATTCAGAGTTTATTTAACAAAGTGCGTTTTCTCTCCTAAGTTTCATAACTGTCCCATGATGTTTTGACCAGGGTTGTCTGAAAACCTCTTTGATAGAAAACTAAGCTTTAAACTTCACGAAACATGACGAATAGTCGCAGATTCATTAGTATAGTACTGCATAACTATTTATCAGGGATTTTAGTGTTAACTAATACAATATTTCAGTACCGCACGTCCATACGCCATGATTCGAGCGAATTACTTGAGCTGAATTACTTGAACTGAATTACTTGAACTGCCTCCTCGCTGCGCAGATATCCATTGCATGGAACATTTATTGAACTTGATCAAATGAAATTTAGAGGCCGAGGCTATAAGACACTTCAATTATTACTAAGGAGTCATTTAAACAGTTTACAGAACGAGTTGAGGAAGTGGACAAAAATGATTAAGCAAGCATTGGCTCCCCGGGATTGGCTCGTAGAATTGAAGCTGTACTAGCCCCCAAGTACTCTGGGTTCCAGAGGATATTTTTTTCTGCTCGATATTTCGCGGCGAAGCCGCGTTAACGAGGCGCAAAGCGCCGAGGAGAAAAAAATAACCTCTGGTCACAGGAGCACGCAACCTCATTTTCATGCGAGAAATCAGTTCAGAAATTGAACTGGGTCACCGATTGGATACTCCCATGTCCGTTGTTCGATGTAGCCAATCAGGGCCATTGTTATGCTGTTAATTCCCTGCGGACATGGGAGTATCCAATCGGTGACCCAGTTCAATTTCTGAACTGATTTCTCGCATGGAAATGAGGTTGCGTGCTCCTGTGAACAGAGGTTATTTTTTTCTCCTCGGCGCCTCGTTAACGCGGCTTCGCCGCGAAATATTGATCAGAAAAAAAAATCCTCTGGAACCCAGGGTAGCCTCCAAGGGCTATACAACCAAAATATTAACTAGAGTCTACGATTAAAGCTTTTTAACTTTTTCTTCGTCCTCCTGAAATTATTTTTTTCCTTTTGTAGCAGAGGAATTGTAAGGTACTTTCACACATTAACCACATTGCGTGACCGGCGGTTGTAAACGACAGTTCTCGCTGTCATTTCTCACTTGCTCTGAAAGGCTATATTTTAAAACGAGCTCTATATTTTTTCAATTAACCTTTTGTGAAATCTTATCAGTTATGTTATCTTTCTTTTACATTTGTTTCTGTATATCATTAGCACGATTTTGTGTGATTCTTAAACATTTCTCACCCAAATAGCAGTAAAAAAGATAACTTGAAAGCAATTATTCTTTTCAATCGCGTAGTGAGAAATTGTTGTAAATTGCAAATAACACCGCAAATTTGTAGACAAAATTCCCTTTAGCACAAGATGAGAGGACAATGACTCTTTTTCACCACGATGGCAATACCCACTTCACAAAATACGTTTGAAAATCACTTTATATATAATTACTTTAGTGAGAAACGTGAGTGAGAAATGTAACCGAGAAATGATCCGGGGTAAAGCGCGTGACGAACTGAACTTGTCACGCCGTAGTCGCAGTGGCTCTGTCGCTTGCGTTATTTACAATGAACTTGGCAAAGCCGCGACCACATGGAATCAACTCCTGCTGCTCCTCCTGTGCTATTTGATTCCAAAAGTGGTAAAACATCCACCTGACATTCATCATGCGGTTGTTGAGGCTGTCGATGGCGCCCGCTTTAATCAAAACCAAAGGCGCTTCAGAAGTGGCCAAAAATGGCGTGTCTTTAGTCAGCTCCAAATCTCGGCTACATACCTTTTTGGAGGGCGGACAGGTGTGGGATAAAGGAAAACAACATAATTTATATAAGCCAGCTTCACACCTCAGAAATGTCATGATTCGTAAAGTTTAAAACTTAGTTTTCTACCAAAGAGGTTTTCAGACAACCCTGGCCAGAACTCTTGGGACACAGAGGCAATAAACCCGTAAAGATGACATATTTTCCCCCTCCCCCCTTCCCCCGATGCAATGATGATGTCAGGCGTTCAAGTCATTTTTGGTAGACTCAACATTGCTTGGGGGAAGGGGGGGACAAAAGAAATAGTTTACTAACAACATTGCCAACTTTTTTTAAGAGGTGGATTCAGAGTTTATTTAACAAAGTGCGTTTTCTCTCCTAAGTTTCATAAAAACTTGTCCCATGATGTTTCTTGACCAGGGTTGTAGTCGCAGAGACCGAAATTTGGGTCTCTGCGACTACAACCCTGGTCAAAACATCATGGGACAGTTATGAAACTTAGGAGAGAAAACGCACTTTGTTAAATAAACTCTGAATCCACCTCTTAAAAAAAGTTGGCAATGTTGTTAGTAAACTATTTCTTTTGTCCCCCCCTTCCCCCAAGCAATGTTGAGTCTACCAAAAATGACTTGAACGCCTGACATCATCATTGCATCGGGGGAAGGGGGGAGGGGGAAAATATGTCATCTTTACGGGTTTATTGCCTCTGTGTCCCAAGAGTTCTGGCCAGGGTTGTCTGAAAACCTCTTTGGTAGAAAACTAAGTTTTAAACTTTACGAATCATGACATTTCT
This sequence comes from Platygyra sinensis, assembly GCA_019787425.1. Lineage (NCBI taxonomy): Eukaryota > Metazoa > Cnidaria > Anthozoa > Scleractinia > Merulinidae > Platygyra > Platygyra sinensis. The sequence continues at coordinate 13,238 of JAHPZR010003419.1, read as the reverse complement.
GAGGTGTGAAGCTGGCTTATATAAATTATGTTGTTTTCCTTTATCCCACACCTGTCCGCCCTCCAAAAAGGTATGTAGCCGAGATTTGGAGCTGACTAAAGACACGCCATTTTTGGCCACTTCTGAAGCGCCTTTGGTTTTGATTAAAGCGGGCGCCATCGACAGCCTCAACAACCGCATGATGAATGTCAGGTGGATGTTTTACCACTTTTGGAATCAAATAGCACAGGAGGAGCAGCAGGAGTTGATTCCATGTGGTCGCGGCTTTGCCAAGTTCATTGTAAATAACGCAAGCGACAGAGCCACTGCGACTACGGCGTGACAAGTTCAGTTCGTCACGCGCTTTACCCCGGATCATTTCTCGGTTACATTTCTCACTCACGTTTCTCACTAAAGTAATTATATATAAAGTGATTTTCAAACGTATTTTGTGAAGTGGGTATTGCCATCGTGGTGAAAAAGAGTCATTGTCCTCTCATCTTGTGCTAAAGGGAATTTTGTCTACAAATTTGCGGTGTTATTTGCAATTTACAACAATTTCTCACTACGCGATTGAAAAGAATAATTGCTTTCAAGTTATCTTTTTTACTGCTATTTGGGTGAGAAATGTTTAAGAATCACACAAAATCGTGCTAATGATATACAGAAACAAATGTAAAAGAAAGATAACATAACTGATAAGATTTCACAAAAGGTTAATTGAAAAAATATAGAGCTCGTTTTAAAATATAGCCTTTCAGAGCAAGTGAGAAATGACAGCGAGAACTGTCGTTTACAACCGCCGGTCACGCAATGTGGTTAATGTGTGAAAGTACCTTACAATTCCTCTGCTACAAAAGGAAAAAAATAATTTCAGGAGGACGAAGAAAAAGTTAAAAAGCTTTAATCGTAGACTCTAGTTAATATTTTGGTTGTATAGCCCTTGGAGGCTACCCTGGGTTCCAGAGGATTTTTTTTTCTGATCAATATTTCGCGGCGAAGCCGCGTTAACGAGGCGCCGAGGAGAAAAAAATAACCTCTGTTCACAGGAGCACGCAACCTCATTTCCATGCGAGAAATCAGTTCAGAAATTGAACTGGGTCACCGATTGGATACTCCCATGTCCGCAGGGAATTAACAGCATAACAATGGCCCTGATTGGCTACATCGAACAACGGACATGGGAGTATCCAATCGGTGACCCAGTTCAATTTCTGAACTGATTTCTCGCATGAAAATGAGGTTGCGTGCTCCTGTGACCAGAGGTTATTTTTTTCTCCTCGGCGCTTTGCGCCTCGTTAACGCGGCTTCGCCGCGAAATATCGAGCAGAAAAAAATATCCTCTGGAACCCAGAGTACTTGGGGGCTAGTACAGCTTCAATTCTACGAGCCAATCCCGGGGAGCCAATGCTTGCTTAATCATTTTTGTCCACTTCCTCAACTCGTTCTGTAAACTGTTTAAATGACTCCTTAGTAATAATTGAAGTGTCTTATAGCCTCGGCCTCTAAATTTCATTTGATCAAGTTCAATAAATGTTCCATGCAATGGATATCTGCGCAGCGAGGAGGCAGTTCAAGTAATTCAGTTCAAGTAATTCAGCTCAAGTAATTCGCTCGAATCATGGCGTATGGACGTGCGGTACTGAAATATTGTATTAGTTAACACTAAAATCCCTGATAAATAGTTATGCAGTACTATACTAATGAATCTGCGACTATTCGTCATGTTTCGTGAAGTTTAAAGCTTAGTTTTCTATCAAAGAGGTTTTCAGACAACCCTGGTCAAAACATCATGGGACAGTTATGAAACTTAGGAGAGAAAACGCACTTTGTTAAATAAACTCTGAATCCACCTCTTAAAAAAAGGTTGGCAATGTTGTTAGTAAACTATTTCTTTTGTCCCCCCCTTCCCCCAAGCAATGTTGAGTCTAACAGAAATGACTTGAACGCCTGACATCAACATTGCATCGGGGGAAGGGGGGAGGGGGAAAATACGTCATCTTTACGGGTTTATTGCCTCTGTGTCCCAAGAGGTCTGGCCAAGGTTGTAGATTTTGAAGCAAAAATGGCCAGTTCACACGATGCGACTTGTCCCCGCGACTTGTTGCAGAGACTAGTCGCAGGGATTAGTCCCCTTGTGTTTGCCGCCCTGTAAAAAAGCGCATCAAGTCCAGAAGGCAAGCAGGTGATTGACTGTTACAGTATAAAGTGAAAAAAACAACTATGTAAGTCTTGCATGCTGCGTCAACGGGGAAATTATAAATTTGCAACATGCAATCACTCCCTTCAGCAATTTTCAAGAATATCATTTTGATTAGTCGTAAAAATAACATCGACCTTCCTTCCCGAAAGTAGTAACTAACGGCAAGATCGTAATGGATAGCGAAAGGATCACACTAAAACCTACCTTGACAACTATGTCCACTTTGGGTGAAGCCTAAGTTGCAGCTGCACTGATATGAACCTGCTGTGTTAGTGCAGATTTGATCGCATCCACCATTACCTGTAGCACATTCATTGATGTCTTTGGATAGAAGCAGAATATAATTCTTTAACATACCACTATAATGTGTCTACATGCAATGACCACAGAAACAATTCGTGCATCACCGCTATGTCGATCAGTCCTGTTCCCAACTAAATATTCTATACTCAGGAACCACCAAGCTTAAATTAGCATTATCTTTAGCTCCTGAATTGCAAACAAACCAAGATAAACACAACAAGGAACCAAACTAAATTCCAAAAGTAAAAAAAAAAAAAAAAAACGCCGAAATTTTATAGAGAAAGAACGTCATGCTATGAACACACTCCCACCAGAAATATTGCAAACAAGTTTGATGTACCTGTCACGCACGTACTACCGGTCCATCCAGTTGAACACTGGCACGTGTTGGGTGAGACACAGGATCCACGACGGCTATCACATCCTTGGGAACAGATTGCTGTTAAGTAAATAAACAACACGGTAACCGAGTTAAGTAGTGAATCAGTGCGTAAATGACTAAATGGGTCAATACACCAATTGCAGAATCAGTGCTGGGTCATTAGGTAAAAAGGTCGGATTCAATGAGTTAATTAAGCGTCAACCTATATTAATTCTGCTATTATAGCCAGTGCAAGGGAATATTTAACTAGTAGCACAAAAGATCCGCATGTGCGCTTCGTGAATCGAACACTGACTGACTCAGTGACAACCTAAACTGACCTTATTTGGGGTTTTAGCACTCACTCACCACGACGGTAAATATTTCCTTTTTATTTGCGACTTGAAGGTTGCGTAACCAGCCTCAGTATTCAAACAGTAATAGGACAGAACTCGATAGTTTCGTAACTCTCAGAGAAAGTTCAGCGAAACGACAGGAAAAAGTTTTGTCAGTGTTTATTTTGGCTGACGGTTTTTCATGGGATGCATGGGGAATTGCATCAAGAGCAAAGAGTAGTGGATACTTTCCAATTTACCTTCCGTACACTCTCTTGAACTGGAGTAACGTTTTTTCCAGCCCGCACAGCAAAAAATGACTTTAGCACTGACTCTTCTTGTTCGCTGGACAGTTCGGTACACTGTTCTTGATCTTCAAAGAAATATATCAGACAGAGAACATTGATTAGCTTACATAGACGAAATTTGGCAGAGACGAAAGAAACTACATGACCAAACTATATCGATAAGCAGTATTACTTTACAAGCAGATGAACACAATTCAACAGGTACCATGCCGGTAAATTCTCCAGAGATCAGATCCCTTACCTTGATACGCCACAGCGACCCCAACCCCACCACCCACAGCTAGTAGTTGAATAGGTGTAGGTAGTCGTTGCTGTAGTAGTATAATACGACTCGACCTGTGTAGTATACCTGGAGCAAACGTTCCGCCTGAAAGATATAAATAAAGATATAGATATTAACATCTCAGGCAAGCTCATATCTTGCAAGGACAGAAGTACTGGCTTTAACTTTAGGAAAAATGACATACAAGATCTTGTCCCAAATCTTAGCAAGACTAACTGTTTCAAGTATAATTTTTTTAACCGAAGTGTATATGACATGAAAAAAAAATTGTGCTTGTTTGAAAGGCCTTTCAGAACACAGATGAATGGCATTTTTCTTTTTGAAATATCTTTTTTCATTTTAGAGATATTGACGTTTTTTATTATGCAAATTAGATCAGTGATGATGTCATATTGATGCAACTGAAAAGTGGTAAAAACTGAATAAACAATAACTCTGGAAATATTAAAGCAGTATTCTTGAAACTTTGCGCCATAAACGTACAACACGAATGAAACAAAATAACTTTCTTAGTGTTGTTGCCATAGCAACTCTTTCGGCTCCAGTCTCTTTCTGTCCAAGAAACGAATATCCCTATTTGCAACCTCTAAAGTCCCTCCTCAATTTCGTCTATGTAAGCTAGTCTATAGATTGTGTGGGGTAGATGGTTCTCAGTTTAAGACAAACACTGGGAATTTCAGTTTTTATTAAGAGAGCACCAGTGGCAAAACTGCCGTCATGGCAACAGCATAAGGGTGTCATTTTGTTTCTGTTGTGATGTACATTTATGGTGTCAAGTTCCAAGAACACTGCTTTAATATTTCCAGAGATATCGTTTATTCAGTTTTTACAACTTTTCAGTTGCAGTATTATGACATCATCACTGATCTAATTTGCATAATAGAAAAACGTCAATATCTTTTAAACGAAAAAAGATATTTCAAAAAGAAAAACGCCATTATTCTGTATTTTGAAAGGCGTTTCAAATAAGCACAAATTATTTTTCATGTTATATACACTTTAATGAATGGAACAGTTTAGCTAATCATATTAGAAAAGCAAATTATATTGCAACCTTTAAAAAGAATGTTTTAAGTTTAATGATGGATAATTAGATTATTTGTATATTTGTATCTTTGCATACAGTTTTGTTATATTTATTATAAGGGGAGGTGAGGGGGCATCTCTAGTATAGTACTTTTGCATTTTTGGTTGTCTCCTTTCCTTTTAATGGCTGATTATCTTGATTATTTTTTTCTAGTATAATGGCATGTGGTGGAGTAAATCGCAGTAAATGATCATGAATAAATAAATAAATAACTAAATAAACAAAAAGTAAATGAATGAATAAATAAATAAATAAATAAATAAATAAATAATAAAAAAGTCACATAATTCTATCACACTTGATAGAGCCAGTCTTGAAAAGTAAAGTACCCGTTATTTTACTAGTAGATGCAAATGCTACAATCTGATTGGATCCTCAACTTGGTCATTGTCAGACAGTGTACGATTAAACATTTGGTACCTAAAATGGCTTCCTGTTGGGTTCTCGTGGTCTTCAGAAGTCACCAGAAGTTTCTCAAACAATTTCTTTATTGACGAAATTTTTGCAGACAAAACATGCCCCGCAGCAAGTAACTTGCCTGAACACATTTTTTTGTTTGCAAGCTTACCGCTTTTTTACATTCAAAAATAAAACCATCATGAACCCGTCCCGTCTTATGATTTCTTCTTTTTCACGATTTGTAAACAAGGATTGACTATTTACAAAGCTTTGTGCTGACACTTCGTATTCTTGAACGATTTTCGGACGAATAAGAAATTTAAATTGGAGCCGGTCACTCACTATGAAATTTTTGGCTTCCAACAATAGAGGATGTCTTCAACCGTTCTTTGTAATGTTATTAAAAACCTTTCTAAAATAATTCCATTTTTCGATTTCTATACAGAAACATTGCGCAGTTTGTCTTATTCGACGCTTTCGATAGATCTGTTTCCGGGATTAGAGGTTTTGTTAGCTTCGTTACTCTCTTTGGTATTTTTATTGACTGACTGAGTTTCAGAACCGTCATGTACGAGGTAAACATGCACTCGCCGCTTTCACATCGTGACTATCCACCATTTGCTTTTGCAAGGAATAAATAGGAAGGAGAGTCGCAACAAACAAGTTTATATTGAGATTAGTTGTGGGTATCGAATTCCAGGGGTGGCAGAAATCGAAAAGACTGGTCCGTTGGCTACAGCAGAAATCGTTAACAACTTGAGCGGGCCAGCAGAAACCTCCCTCTTGGAGTTGCCAGCCGAGGAAAGAGAGACCTTTGAAAAATTGAAGGTGCGCTTATGAAACGTTACGCGACCAAGGACCGTACGTGGGTTAGCGCCAACGCCTGATTACTCGGACGTCAAGGACCCAATGAACTGCTGTCTGATTATATAAATGACATACATGAACTGTTTAGTGGACTGCACGTAGCCGAAGCGGAAAAGTGGCATACTTCATAGAAGGACTATTACCGTCAATAAAGATTGAAGTTCTCAAGAAATGCCTGAAACCCTATTAGACGTAGAAGAACTTTGGATTCAATTAATAACAAGCGTGTAAGCCAAACCAGTGAAAATAGTCAAATTGAGAGATTGATAAACGCGCTAACGATTAATGGCCAGGTACCAGCTGTGGCGACGGATACCATTTCTCAACCAGTGGATCAACAGACACAATCAATAAACACAAAGTTGGTTGCGTTGGCTGGCAAATTAGAAAGTGTCACCCACCAGAAAGTTGACACAGAAACGTTGGCCGCCTATGCTGGGCCTGAAACAGTGAACAGGGGGCAATGATGAAAATGATTCAAGATCTACGTGATGAAATGGACTGTCTAGACCGACGTTTAGAAGCCCGTATTAACAACCTCTCTAGACGAATAATACCTACCAGATATAACTTCACACTACCGAGACAGCGACCTACTTGTTATAACTGTGGTGCCACCGGTCACTTCGAACGAAGTTGCCCACAGCGAGGGTACCATCTGACAGCTGACCAATACATGGCACGTGAGCCTAAACTCCGAGAGGTTACCACCACCTGGATACCAGCATAATTCAGAGTACCAGCCAAGAGAATGGGAAATTATGCCTCCAGAGTAATGGGATAACCTTAGTGCTATTGCCTCCTCAGACTGTTTATGGGCCCATAGCTAGTCCATGACCATGTAAAGATTGACGAACCCGAGGTAGCGACTTAGAACAGAGAAAAGACAGCGCATCCAATTGGACGTACATTGCTGAAGCGAGAGCAGCCAAATCCAGGAAGAGAACGCCGACCTACGGAGGTGAAGCCCACGTTCCAAAAGAGAGAAATGCTTGGTAGAGACAAAGAACCAACAAATGCCCAGTACAGGGAAATTCAACAAGAGGTAGGCGAGGTATCGAGAGTGGAAAATACCAACCCAAAGGTCAAAAGTCATGTGCCACCATAAGGCCCACCGGCATAATGCGAAGTTCCTGTTGCGAAGAATCAGAGTCCACCAGCAGCGTTCAATCCTAAGCAAGTAATCGTTAACAAATCCGAGGACCAATGCCCACAACAAAACAAAGTTTTCCCACCACAGTCATACTACGGTTCGGGTTTAGCTCGACAAACTGGTATTCTACTTGGTCCTGTTATACAACGAGGAGAGGATAACTACGTGAATGCGTTTGCAACGTGTACGAAAACAAGCCGATCAAAAAAAAATGTGAATCGACCCAATAATCAGAGGCATGACATCCTTGTTCCTCTTCGCCTTGTAGGAAGTTCCGGTTATTTGCCAGCAGTGATGAAAGTCAGGAGTACAAAGTAAAGCGTAAAGTGAGGATGAGTGGCATAGATCAGTCAGCCAGGAAAAGTACCTGAGAAACAAGATTCAGGCAACCAGAACGGTCTCCACAGAAAGGCCATGATATCCCATTCCTTGAAAAAACGAGTTCAGATCTTAACACCGGTGATCTTAAAATAGCTGGAGATCTTGGAGGTCAGTTAATTGAGTTACTCGTAGACACTGCAGCATGTGTTTTAGCAATAGACGAACAGCTTGTGAGGAAGATATATATGGCTCACAGCTAACCCGCATAACAGATGGGTTCATTACGTCCGTCAAGACAATCAGTGGAGAAAAAGTCCCAGTCCTAGGCAAGATTGACATTCCTGTGAAGATAAATGGCAATTTGTACCAAGGCCTGTTCCATGTAATGCAAAACCTTGCTCACGAAGTCATAGTGGGGCGCGATTTCCTACAAGAGCACGGAGCGGTCATAGATTTGAAAAAACAGCTCTGTGACTTTAAAGACAGGCCCTCGAAAATGAGCACTACGTCTACTCAAGGAAATGATCGTGTGATGGGAACCTTCGTGTTCCCCTCTACAACAAAGTCTACACCAGAAAGAGGCACCGCTTTTACAGATTACAAGAAGAGCCGGCGATCTCAAGATTTCCCCAGGTAAAGTATCAAAATGATACACATCAGTGTTCTTTCAAATGGTCATTTTGGATTTTCCTACTAGTAGTATTTTACCTGTTCATGACCTCGCGAGCCCAAAGTTTAGACGAATCGCACGCAGCAAATTGAGAGAGCAAAAGTAAGTCCTGCAATATTACACAGAGTCAAGTCAAAACTCAAGGCAAAGCTTTAGTGACTTCCCTAGACCACCACAGCAGGTGGTTCACTAAAACATTTGCCCATAGCTGGCACGACCCTTACATAAGTGGTAGTTGCTCGCCTTATTCTGCACACTTGAAGGACAATTCACACCGTACAGATGACAAAGAAAATGAATGTAAAGTGAAACTGTTAAGTACATAGAGATAAAGTTATTCAGAGAAATAGCGAAGACGGTTTAAACTAAGATTTGAAAACCAAAAGGAAAAGACAACCAAGGATTAAGAGATGACCGACCAGGATAGTATAGACCCAAGAGAAAAATTATTGCTGTCATCACATTGATTTTAAGTCTAACGTGAGTACTAAAAGTGTCAAGAATGAAGAAGTACCCTGAGACAGATAAGAAAGATAAGTAAAGCATTATAAATCATCAATAATTAAATTACGTTACAGGCTGAAAAGGAAATACTGAGGTATGTTAATTGCTAAGAGAGTACCTTTAACCATAGAACATACTCGAAGACTGATTTGGCAAAGTTGTTAATATGAAAACGAAGAAGTGATAAAGCTTTTAGTTTATTTAGAACCCCCGAGCGCATCATATCCGCTAGCTCAGTTATTGCCGCGGTTCTGGCCACAATGAAAATCAAATAAAAAAAAAGTTAAAACCAAAATGGAAAAAAAGCTAGATTTTTTTGCTTCGCTATTACATTGAAAATAATATTACTTCGATTGGTCTTTTAATTTTTATTACTTGACTCAGGAGAGTTTCAAGCTAAGGTTGGAGGAATGTGAGGGGAGGAATTATGATGAATAAGTTTTATTTGTTTATTAGCTTTCGCTGTTAAAAATACGAAATGCATCAGAGAAGTTGTTTTGTTTAGTTTACAGGTTATTGTTCCAGTTCATTAACCGTGGCAAACACCTGCTATTTTGTTGTAAGATAACAATAATAATTATAGTACACTCAACAAAATTACCCAATTTTGATTGGTCGAAAGCAGTACAATTAATCCCAAATTGTACTCCGTAGGAGTACCTATTAAGTTTCCATGGAAACGAAGCGTACGCACAATCATAAGCGGCAAATTTCAATGTCAATGTTATGATCAATAGATACCTGTCAAAACAAGGTATCTGCTGACCAGTATCACGTGACCATATCGCGGGCTCAAGTGTACAGCTCATCGAGGTCACGTGTTTTTTGAAGTTGACCGCTGACCAAGTGCTGGTTTTCGACTGGATCGCGGGCTCATGTCAGGTTAACTTGTTGAAAACCGGGCAGGCTCGGGCAGGATTGTGCTAACTATTGCGCATTGATTGTGATTGTTCAACCATGCATGATGAAAAGGCGAAGAAGACAGGTGAAATTATTTTCAGTGTTACACAAAACCTAACTTGCGAGTTGTCGCAATTCTTGCGTGATTTTGGTGACTGTGCATGTAAATTGAAAAATTACATCATTCTCTCACACTTCGTAATTTTGTTGAATGTACTATAAATAAAAAATCGCACGACCTTCTCGCACAATTCGTGATTAATAGATACTCGTGATTTTGAAAATTCTAAAGGCTCGTGAAATTTTAAGAACTTTCAAAATCACTCGTACCTATTAATCACGAATTGTACTCGAGGTCGTGCGATTTCCTATACTAATAATAATAATAATAATAATAATAATAATAATAATAATAATAATAATAATAATAATAATAACGATAACGATAACGATAACGATAACGATAACGATAATGATAATGATACTGGTAATGGTAATGATAACGATAATGATAATAATAATAATAGCTTTATTTATCCTGGTAAAATAATAGACCGGTCAGTCAGTCAACGAAAGGTTGATAGACTGCTCGCGTATCTCTCTTGGCATCTTGTTCCAGGCACTAGCAGCCGAGAACTTAAGGTGGCCGAACACAGTTTTCAAGTGCCTATACTAATTCACCATTACGTTTAAGGTGTCTCCATAGGGTTTGAAAAGCGCGCGCACCGATGATGCGAGCTTTAGTAATGTATGCGCGCTAGCTGACGTAAGCTCATGCAAAGCAGCGAACAAGTCAACAATATGGCTCAAATTACAGCCCAACAGTAGAAACAGACAAACCATTTAAAAGAAAACGCAAAGAACACGATTTGGACGGAGCGGTTTTGTGTGTATTTTGATGAGACCGCTACTGTCGAGTCGCTCATCGACAAAACCGCGTGGTTCGAAAATTCGCGCATGCTCACATAGCGATCTTGGCGAGTTCCTATTCTGATGACGTAATTGCCATTGAGGTGAAAAAATAGAAAAATCCTTATCAGATTTCTCGAATTTCCTTCGGTGAAATTCCTTTAGATTTGACAGAGAAGTTATTCCTTATTAGCTTTCCTTGCTTTCAATTTATCAGAAAAATTTGTAAGACAAGGTTTTCGCTCAGCCAAAAAACACAAAAATGCTAAAAACGAAAAAACTACCTTGGCAACCCCTACTTCTTTCGATTTTAAAAGTTTCTTCTTGCCAGACTCTACCCGGTTTGAGCATATCAGAAAATTTTACCGAAGGAAATTGAAGAAAATTGAAATCAAACAGAAACAGACGTCAAAAATGGCGATGTTTGAGTAGTTTTAATTTGAGACTAAAAACTTTGATATCAGAGGTGACTGTTGAACAGCAAATTTTGGCCCTTGTTTGTTATGTTCCAGTAGCTTTGATTAGGAAAATAGTAAAAAGAACGAGAATATTAACCTTCGATTTGAGGTCACTGAGCCACCTTAAACTATTTATGTTTTGACGCCCGTTTTTTGCAAGAGTCAAGTTTAATTACAGAAGTATTTATTCTCGCATTTTGGCTAGGGTGTGTGCTGTTGCCATGGCAACGGGGCTGGTTAAAACAAGGCTTAAATAATGGTTTTTGTTTATTTAAAAAAATCCAGTCGTTAGATTGTTTTCGTCGTTTGCACACTACGAATTGACATTAAATCCCTTCTGTCAACACCGTTCTAATAAAATTTTGACATAAGCGATTTTCGTAATTCGCCGTTAATCGTTTTCTGTATTATTAAAAATTCCCTATGTTTATATCTGTCCTGATTTAGCAAAAGATAGCCTGGGAAAGTCAAATGCACTCCAGGCCATTTTCCCCCACCCTGCCCTCCCCCTGTAGGGACTGGAGGCCCCCCCACCTAACCCAAGGTACTCCTCCCGTCGACGGTCAAAGCTAAGCTAACAGGAGGCAGCCGGCTTCTAAGGCCAGCTGCCAATAAGCAAAGTCAAGAACCAGTACTGACCCTTAAGGCAGAGCAAAAGTCTTTGTTGAAACAAGGCAAAACACTGAACAAACCCACCCCCCCTAGCGGGCCTGAAATTCAACAGCTGAGCCTGTGCTCCCTAGGGTAGCTAGACCAAGGCCTGGGCTAACTGCCCCAATGGTCCATGACGCAGCCCCCCCTCAATTTTTTTCGACGCCACTGGCTTGAAGGTCGACTAACGTCGACCTTCAAGCCCGGATTCCGGAGTCCATGTTTTGTCAAATCAGGACAGATTGTGGCAGGAAATGGTTAAACCAACAGCCAAATTCAGCCTGGCAGGTGCCAGACAGCGAATGACCGAGTGCTCTGTCCATTTCTGGGTGTCTTTTAGAGTGTCAGGGAATATTCCCTGCAGTAATCTGTCCTGATTTAGCAAAAGATAGCCTGGGAAAGTCAAATGCACTCCAGGCCATTTTCCCCCACCCTGCCCTCCCCCTGTAGGGACTGGAGGCCCCCCCACCTAACCCAAGGTACTCCTCCCGTCGACGGTCAAAGCTAAGCTAACAGGAGGCAGCCGGCTTCTAAGGCCAGCTGCCAATAAGCAAAGTCAAGAACCAGTACTGACCCTTAAGGCAGAGCAAAAGTCTTTGTTGAAACAAGTCAAAACACTGAACAAACCCACCCCCCCTAGCGGGCCTGAAATTCAACACCTGAGCCTGTGCTCCCTAGGGTAGCTAGACCATCACTTTTGCACATTGTAATACTGAAAAGAGAACATTTAGTTTATATTTAGTTTGATGTCTTTTACATCGTTAAAAACTCGGTCAGCTCTTTAATAGCTGTTTATTCAAGTAGTTTTTTTGATGTTGATATACTATTTAGAATTATTGGAAATATTCTGTTATAAAAAGATATCCTAAAGTTTCTTATTACATTAACACCTGTGATATACTAGTTTAGCTTTTATGTGAGAACATGTTATCTTTGCATCTGAAGGTAACATATTATCTTCACAAGTGAAGATTTCACCATTGCTATTGGTTACATAATACATTGTGCCTTTCACTGTAAAAGTTTAAAGCTTTGATAGTTCTCTGATGTTTATATATCAAATAGAATACTACATGCCCACTTGCAGATGTAAAATTTCTTTTTTCGTGTTAAAAAATATATCACTCCTTCGCTACTGTCACTCGCAAAATATTTTTAAACACTCAAACAGGAATTTCCTATTTCCACATGCCATGTAAATTATATCCTCTCTTTTATACATATAAATCCTAAAGTAAAAGGTCTCACCTTAATGCATTGCTTACAAATCTGAACAGAATCAACTTTCTGTAATGTGAAATATATTACAGTGAAAAATATCAGAAACTTCCAATTTTATTAGGGCAGTTTAAGGAAGAAAAACTTAAAAAAAAGTAATGTGTGTGATAACATTGTGAAGTCAGTGAGATTGAAATTAACTTGATTTCTAAAATAGAATTTAGTCGACACTCGTTTTGCATTTGTTTTTAAAAAGATGGTCTTTTGTTGTGACTGATCAAACATATGGATTTTTTCCTGGCAAAAGGGGTGAACAAAAAGTTTTACGA